>UCOJ01000053.1:0-275148 GCA_900474305.1 Cecidostiba fungosa | reverse complement strand
CAATTGAATTGTGCAAACGTTGTCCAATAACGAAAAAACGGTCGGGGATGAAATGCTTTCTGGTAGAAAAATGAGAATATTTCTGGGCAGAATTTATGGTCAAAATTTGTTAAAATAATGTATTATCAGAAATTCTATTCAGAGTATTTCTAGAATTTCTAGATAAACGTCATTTCAACATGCGTTATGCTTAATTTTCTACCAGGACCGCTTTGTTACACTAAACACTAAAGTCACATCAATGAAAAATATGAATCAACCAGCAAGATGGTATACCCGTTGGAAATCTCTATAACTGTTGTTATTGAAGAAACTGAGAGTCGGGCGAGAAAATGAAACTCGGTAAAAATAGCAGCAAAAATACATGAAAAGGGCAGAGAATATATAGTTCTAAAACTTCAACGGAAAGGTATAATTTGAGGAGACGGAACGGTGTAGGTATATGCATATGCGCGAGCAGTAGCATGTGCATGTTTGCAAATAAGCGGTGAACCAATCCGCCAGTCTCTTCAATCACCAACGCATTGTTCACGCCGCATGCAAGTAATCGAGTAATTGGTTGATTGGCTCATTTTGCCTACGTGGATGCATGCAAGCGTATACACATACGTTAGTGAGTACCACTCGAGAGTCTTCCTCCCTCACTTTACCGGCGACGCTCTTGCCAACAGCGCGCGTGCGTACACTCTCTGTGTAATTTAATCTTCTGCGCGAACCGATTCAATTTTCGCTTAATTTCGAGGATTCGGATGAACGTGCTTGATGCAGCGCAGAGTTGAAGAGATGAAAGGGATTTTCAAGTAAAATGGAAAAGTGAAAAGTAGAGTGTATTAAATCTCGAACTCTCTTTCTCGCGACACAACAAATTGAAAGTTCACGCATTTTTAGTGAGGTTTAGCTGACTATATGGGCTGCCTTGGTGGGATTTCTACTATATTATTAATTTTTGAATGTCTTTAGTACTGGTTCAGGAAGGTGTCGAGATTGTGATAGTCTTGGGCGAAAAATTAGTTGGAGAAAAATTTTAATTTCTTTAAAATACAAGTAAATGCATCTCTAATACATTGTCTTAGGGGAATCACATACCTCAAATGTCGGTATTCTAATTAGAATAAAAGTGCTACAGCAAGACGCGAGCTATTCTTTTAGGTGTTATCAAATATTCTATGATTCAGAAAGTTTACTTTTTGAGGTTAGTAATTCATACATTTACGCTTTTCGAAGTTTTATCGACTTTACCCTTGGAACATCATCGAATTTTATTCGGAATATGGCATAGGTTGTACATTAGAAGCCGAAATTTGTTACCTTATAAATAACAGCTGTAACAAAGTTAATGCATCTGGTTGACGTGCATTCTTACCTGAAACATAAAATATTAAATATAAAATACCTATACTACTGTTTTATAGTTATTTATGATAAATAGGTATTCTTAATGTTATCAAACAGTGACCGCCAGTTTTAAGAGAATATCAATAAGTTTTTGGTAAATGCTAGATTTATTTTATCTTACTTTAATTAACAACTTTTTAATAGAATTAAATTTAAATCTTTTCAGAAAATAAGTTTTGTGATAGAAATATAAATAAGTATGGCGAAAACATACCACAAGTTTCTTAGAGGTTTGAATCGAAATAAAACTGTTTTCTGAAAATTCAGTAAATTGATCTCAATTTTCGATGCGATTGGCTTCTCAATTATCAAGTTCTTCATCTACATCACGTCTGCGAATTTAGAATTCAGCTTATACGCGGATGCACACATATATAAGTATATGTCGATTGACTATCCATAATTTTCCGCCCTATTATACTCGAGCTACCGGGCTCAGCCCATCTAAGATGACGCTGCGCTACGTCGCCTCCCGAACAAGACGCCACCAGCGCGGATCTACTCCGCGTATAAGTTATTCAGGCTGCGCCGCTGAAAATTACACGCTCGTCAAGTCGTTGGCAGTCTGTTCTGACTGCTGCGTTACGAGTATTATCTACACGTATATCGGTATGCGCACAGGGGATGGAGGGAGTTTCTGATGAACGGCCCAAGATAAAAACGTGAGACATCTCCCCGGGTGGAGCATCACTATACTAACGCAATAATCTGTAACTTTTTTGAGTCCTTGGGTGAAGATGTGATAAGGTATATAACATTAAAAAAGTCGCATTGCATTTATCATGAAAACACTACACTGAATATTGATTTTGTGAAAATCTTGGGAAATTTATCACGTGAAATATCACTGCGTAACTTGACGAGATATCTATTTAATCCCGGTTACGATCTGGAACTATGGCCGTTTCATAGATCATTCGGTTGATCCTGGAATATTAAATTTTCACAGACAAAGCAGACACGTACATATGCGCATACAAATGCATTCATGAACCAGTTAACCATCGCAATTGGAAATGTTAACAATGAGAAAAATTAGATATTACTATTCGCTAATATGTACATATAATAAGTCTATGAAAGCTCTATTTTGAATTCATTGCACGTAGCGAGTACCAATGCCACAGTGAGCCACGCTACTTGGAGAGTCGTGCGGGGGCCGAGGGAAATTGGCTTTGCGTGATAGGCTAATACTGATTTAAGATACGACCAATGCTTTCTTCATGGTTGCAAAACTTTGCGCTATTGGTCTACCGAGCAATTGAATGTATTAATAGGTCAAAAATTGAACTTTGTAGTTTATGTTATCGATTCTGATTGCACGTAAATGAGATGACCGAACGTACGTGAATAGAAAAAACTATATAGACATATTGCGAAATTTCTTCTGAGATAATTTCCTTTCATCATTACTTTTTATATACCTATATCTAATATCATGATAGAGATAAGGAAAGCTTACGAATGCGAAGGCTCACTTCATTAAATCTCTAATAGCATTCTTCTACGCAGTTGGCTATTCTAATTAACTCTCTGATATCAGGCAACAAAACAGCATTAGTAGCTCGTATTAGAGCAATTAATCCACACGCTTGCTGGCGCGGCGCCGCAGACCGCAAATCAGTTCGCCATCTCTCAAAGAAGCTATTAATAGAATCCCATAGAACTGCTCGCTCAGCCGTTACAGTTCGCTATCCGCTCTGGCCCTTCGTCGTTCCCTAACACGCACTCGACCAGCACTTAATATGCGGCAAATGAAGATCGAGCGAATGTTTACGCATCGCCGCATCGAATAATATACATACACGAGCCGACTATAGCCTCAAATTCGGAGCTGCTAAGGATCATCCCTCGCACATCACCTACCTTTCTATGTTAGTATACTATGAGCTTTGATCGTCGGAACTCACTCATACATACACGCACGTACGTATGCATAAAATAGAGATGGACTCGGTATAAAGGCTATGCAGCTGAAATGGGATCTCGCGAGCTTTAATATGGGGAATGCAAACGTCGTTGACGTTCGCAGAACACGACAGGATATAATAGACCGCGCGCACGCTGCAGCGCATAGAAGCAGCGGCAGAAATGAGTCTGCAATCACAATGGAGCGGAAAATGCAATCAGGGATTTCCGTCCTTTCGATGGCAAGTGTTTCGTTTGCATGGAGCGGAAAAGTATCGAATCAGCGTATAAATGGGCTATATGGTTTTGCATATTTTTTGGATTTCATTAGCTAAATGCGTCCCATTTACCGGCCCAGCCGACTCGCGAGCTGATAAATGGCAAATTAGCTTTTGGAATTTTCATGATACTCGTCAAATTGTATACGTATACCTCGTCTGTGCATAAACTGGACAATGAGTTTACTGTAGAACGATCTACGAAAGAAGCATTGCGAAACAATGATGTAATGAATATATCGTCGGCTTTAAGAGGCTATATATCTACAATACGCATTCGCTATAGCGTTTTACATATACATATATAACCTTATACATCTAGACGTTATCGAATACAGCCTATCGTAAACACAGCCTCGCGGTCAGTGTAATCCGAGCTCTCGACTCGATTTGATGTCAGTTTAAGTGCGCATACACGTGGTGGCACGTAATTATCTTGATGAGCTTCGAAAACAAAGGGATCTAAGAGACGGAGCCACGTCGGCAAGTACGGAATCAACAATCGAACAATCGGCCCCACAGATTGAATTCTCTCCGTCTCCACAGAATGGCATCGCCCCGACAGAACAGCAGCTCATGCATAATATAAGGGTGATTGTCCGGAAACACACGTGTTGCGATCGAGAGGAAGAGAAAGGTCAAACCTGCCGGCGAGGAGGTAACACTCTCGGAAAAATCGCGCGTGGCGTGTGACGAGCTGACTTAGACAGTCCTGATCTACCTAGACGTATATGTGTACATATGTATTAGCTATGGAGGGTTGGTTGGGTGACAGAGAGAAGGATGTCGAGCTCATTTGTCTCCCTCTCGGCCGGCCAAGTGCATTACGAGACAATAATGTCGGTAGAGAGGTAATAAATATGCGTCACGTAGTGTATCTATGTATTTTACGGATATATGCGTCTGCAGATGTAACAAAGAGCGAGACATGGCTCATGTGGGATTTTCGTACGGATGAAAATTGATTTATTATATATAAATGTATCCGATCAAATTTATCCCGCGACTGATGCTTATAGTCTCGCTTTTTGATTCGGAATTTATGGTTATTTCCGGATCCGTATGCAAATAAGGCCAGTTTGGAAGCACTCGAGCTGTAAATATTATGTATTATGCATGGAAAATCATGCCTGGGTATAAAGCGAAGCACATGTTAAATTATAAAGTCATTTTCAGTTAACAAACTAAAAGTCTGCGCGCATCATATTTTTTATTGTTTCTCCGCCAACAGTAGAATTCTCATCAGAATTTTATTGCTTGGATTGAATTACGCCTAATGCACGCATGCGCAAAAGCAAATCAAGTGTTTTATCTGCATAATGAGATAATATTGCGACAAGCATACTGACACGCATACGTCATCAAATAGTCGAGTAAATTTTCATTGCGTTCATTTAACAAATACCCTCTCGGTGTGTCTCCCTTACGCGCATGCACCTATCAAAACACTGATGAACGAACTCGTTTCGTAATTCGCTCGAAATCCCGGACTTCCAACTCTCAAACTGATGAATAACATCATTAAACTGCATCATCAATGATGATTTAGTGTTCCCTCACAAACGTTGACGCATTTAGCGAAAATTTGTTTTGCAGACTAATTGCAATTGTTATACATAATTCTAATTCTTCGTCATACATTTTGTAAGCGCGGTTCACTTCACTTATTCAAGCTTTCTAAGCATGGAAAGTCAGGCAACTTTAATAATTATGAAGTGAAATATTGCAGAATATTGTATTTTTCCCGAAATTTTAACCATAATAAAAATAAAGTACAAATAGGCAGTTTTTAAACATTCAAGTAAAAGTTTCAATTCTTCTTATGAATATTTAAGCAGAAAATAAATCGATTTTCGCTGGTTAGACGGCCTTATGTAAGTACTCGTGGCCTCAGGTATGCTTCATCACACTAATTGACACATATTGATATTCGGCAACTCTATTGTAATTTCATAAGCACACTCTCGATGCGTTAGGTAGGTATATATGGAGGAAACGGAAGAAAATTGACGCAATTTCGTAAATGAGCGACAGGTGCTTGGCCTGTACTTCAACTACATATGTATATAGCTATAATAAATAAAGAATCGAGTTAATAATCTAATTGAAAAGTGAATCAACACAATATTCTATATGCGAGAGCAAGTCATGCAGAGTTAAACTAGAATATAACATAATCAAGTGTAACAATTGAGTGCGTATACATATTTACAAGCAGATTCCGTCAGAAACGCTATAACTAACGCAGCCATCAGTCAGAATGAAAACGAATTAATACACTTGAGAGCTCGAGAACGTCGATGTCGACGACACGTCACGACTTCAAGAACCGCGAAAGTCCCGCCTTCGCGCAGTAGTTATAGCCAAGGGAAAGTCCTTCAGCTATCAAGACTCCTAGCTTCGAGACTATGTATAGGTATACGTTGTGGGACAAACGGGAAGACGGAGCTAATATAGGTATAGGGTCGTATAACGACACCGATAACGCGGCTGTACTTCTATGCGCATCAGGAGCATCTGCCCATCGCATACACACACGCATATGGACATTGTGTATATAGAGAGACAGAGACACGGGAGGGCGAATTTCCAAGCCTTCATCGCTCCTCTCCCCTGGTGTACATATCTGATGTGGCCATCTCCACCCCCCCCTCTCTCTCTTTCCATCCGTCGTCGCGGAGCCACGCCGACGTATATAGTCGTCAATGAGATACAGTCTCTCTTCACTCTGGCCTATCGACCGCCCCACATATTACCCCTCTCTCTCTGTCTCTCTCTCTCTCTGTCTCATCGTCACGTCACCTCGGTCGGCCCTCGCACTCAAATCATACTCTCTCTCTCTCTCTCTCTCTTGCGCCAAACTACGACCAATTGGCCCTCTTACCCGACCTCATCCCGCTTCCTCTCCCGCGGGTATAGCTTTCCCTCTGTGGTCCGTCTTCACCGATCCCGTGTATATGTTTATGCATATCTCAGTCAAGTTGTGTATACGTATACGCAGCGCGTGCACTTCCAAAGCTGCTCGATACAAAAGGGGAAGAAATATTCTGTCGGCGCGATATACCGAACACAAACGTCCGCGCGGTGAAACGGATATACAACACAGGTTATAGGTATTATGTATCATGTATGGAGAGTGCGAGTGTAATATAGGTGCATTCGGCGTATATCGACTACACGTAGTGAAGCCAAGGATCAATCGACTATGATTGGTTCTCAACGTCACAATAATCACAATGCCTGGCGCGCGCAGACCGCAAGCCTTGTGCTCGCTGCACTGAATCGCAGATAAAAATTGCGGACGTGCACGTCCAATCGTCATGTGTGTATATAGCTACCTACTGTGCGCAGCCGCATATAGCTAAGGGAACAAGCTCGAGTATAAAGGAGCGCACGAGTGTACTATACATGCTTCTATATGTATGCGCCGCGTGCTCAGTCGTGCGAGGGGAGTGTTTCCATCGAGCTTTTTGACGGCGGATGCCATGTATAGGTATATCTATGTTATACCTGTGTATGCAGCACTGGTATAGCTTCATCGTTATACCGAGGATGATGTCGCCGGTCTGCGCGTATGTATAACGGGAAGCAAGAATCGGGGAAGAAATTTTAACGACGTCGCCATCGCGAGCTTATACTGAACTTTCCGCAGGCGGGATTGTTTGATTCGTGAAATTCCAACTAACGCCCCGAGCGCGACTGTTTGGCAGGGAAAATTAGCTGCGAGCGCGATTCGCTGATGAATTTAATTCACTGACGGATTGGAAGCCGTTGTGAAGAGCTGACTGTTGTCCCACATGCAATTGCCATAATTTAACGTCAATAATGATGAATCACGGAATAGGAGTAAAAGTTATCGTGGCCGACTCTGTGGTTTCGCGGGATTGCGTATGCGCTATTATTGTTGTCGCTTGCACCATTAGTATAATAGAGTTTGGTCATAATGAGCGAAGCTTTTTTTTTACTGTTATCGTTCATCGCAATTAACTTTTTTATATTGTTGAAGCGCATTTCACGAGGCATTTCAAGCTTTCCGTGCGAGTATATCAACGCAAGCTTATTATTATAACTTCTTCAAAGTAAAATTCCCAATAATTCTGTAGTTGTAACGGAATGATCGTATAGTTCACAATGTGAATAAATAATGCCAGTCGCATTGATGTCAATTTGCAAATGTAATGTTCATATACTAACTTCTTTTCTAACTAATATAAACTTTATGGAACTGAAATTGGACGAGCTTCTACAAGTTGTACTTCAACTAGCAGAAACATAGCTTTCGAGAAATTAATTTCTAAGTTATAATGTTCATACTGTATGCATTATAAATACTCTAATTAAAAAGCGTGTTGGGAGGTAAAGGATACTATAGTAAGTAAATAAGTTTACTCACTAACATACAATCCTCCATTTTCTTTAGTATTAAAACCGATTTATTTATATTTACGACTACTGGTAGCTGGCTCAGAAAGGTAGGCTGGCCATCAGATTGATTTTTAATATTTCATATCCTATTTATTCTTCCATTTTTTAAGAGATTTATTAGTCATCTGATTAGTTGGTCTATAAAATCGCGCGATTGTTGAATTTGAATTATAGTTTTTTTTTATAAGAATGAGAAATACATTAATGATCGTCATTATATTTATCAATTCATTGAATTGTTAGAATATTTAAAAAGAAACAAACCTATACGGCTAATACAATTCTAATAGCTAAATCAATCTTTTGCGCGCGTTTTATCTGGCCTTTTATCTTAGCCTCTGTCGTACAGAACTCGCGCATCAGTATCATAAAATGAGATAGACGTAGTTGGAGAACAAGGAGAAGAAGAAGAAGGAGAGAGAGAGAGTGTGTGTGTGTGTGTAGGTCGTATTCGATCTTTGAGCCGCGTGCTTACCACATTTTTCCACAAAAAGCCTGGTGCGAAGGAAAGCGCGCGCGAAATTGAGTTAGAGGGTTAAAAGAAAGAGGCTGCAAAGTAAAAAAGCGCTGGGAAGGAAAGCAAGAGAGTATTCTCTCGCCCCCTTCGTGCCCGCGTATCGATTAGAATTCAAGGTTGTGTATAATCGCGTATACGGTATAGACAAGGGTAGAGAATGGAGCGCAGGAATCTCGCTCTCCCTTTTAGGGCGAATGCGCGGGAGCGTAAGAGTGGCTAAATTGAAAAATCGCATTATTAGGCTTTGATTGAGCGCACCTCCAGACAGGCTTTATGTACAGACTCCATCCAACGTTGCGTAATCCATTACGTCGGGGCTGTCTGTTTGTGCTATTTCTGATGTGCTCCTTATTATCTGCACGTTATTTAACAAATCAAGTTCTTTCGAAAGAATTGACTCGACTATTAGATTAATTTTTTTACCAAATTAATTTTTCACGATGTATCCTCTTCATTCATGCATATTTTCTGATGCATAGTTATTATTATTCAATTCGATTGTTCGTAATACATAATACGATTCTATAATTGTCCGGTCGCTGCGCTTATTAAACATGCAAATTGGCGCTCGACTAAAGTCGACAGCTAATTACGTTAAATCATTCTGCGTTTTATTTATTTTTTAAATTTGCCATATAATTAATCGTCTCCAATCTTTGCGCTGTGTTTACGTTAATATGCGAGTCAATGAAACAAAGTCAATTCAATAAGCAAAGCAATATACTTTTGTATAGACCACTATGGTAGTAACTGAAGTACTGAAAATGGTACATTTCAATTTTAACCAGCTAAAACAAAAACTACTTTAACTTAAGATCATACACGATAAAAAAGTGATAAAAATATGACGAATAAATAACATAACGAGAGAAATATACGATATCATGGACAAAATAATTATTCGATCCTGAAAAATGAGCACAATTAATTGAAGTCGCAAAATCTAAAATAACCGAGCTAAAGTTATACAAATGAAAATCATATTTCAAGAGAGCCAACGGCGATCCGTTAAAACCGGGCATTATTCAGCGCGACGCGCTCGCACCACAAATCCGAGTATGACTCCCATGAGTATAATGTACGTGCGCACGCCACTCGCATCGCCAAGAAACAAATGACAATTGAAATTTCAAAATTAGTCCTGAGAAATTGCGACTACACCCGGATGCTCTTTTTCCAGCGCGGCGGACCGTAGCAGTGGTTGTGCTACTTCGGCCTTGCGCGCGACGCGCAAATTGTGCGCTTTTATTTATGCTTGCTCGAATTAGGCCAAGTCTTAATTTATATATATTGCCATAGTGCCAAACTGTATTATTAATTATCCTCCAAAATGATTATAACGTAATGGAGGTCCATTACATTCACTTTATTATTTCATCTTTTGTTCGTTTCACAATTCACGTTTTCTTCGCTTTCATATACTTACCAATTCCGTGTAAAAGCTACTATATTTCTATGTAAAAGCTAACGTTTCTATTTTTCAATTTTAAAACCGTTTCCTGGAATAAAGCGCATTTAATTTTGTTCATTGGAGCTTGTTTGCCTTATTTCTTTTCTACGTATAAGACAAGCGAAATTGTACGACATGTTATGTGAAAGGCACAACAACAGAGAATATAAAAGACCTTTCGTATACAAGACAAGAACCCATGTATTTCCATCAGCATGTGAATCAACTCGATGATTAGAAATTGTAATAATTCATGTAAACTTTTCTTTTTATCATTTTTTTCCACAAGCGAGGTAAAAGTATATTTCAAAACTCTCGCTTTCGATTCAAACATCAAACAAGCGCATCTTTAGGCGCGTTTCTCAACGCGCGCGTGCTGCATGCCGCAGGATGATCCTCGGAAGCCGAGCAGTGCGTCCTATATTCGCTGCGTACACAAGCCACTTTCCACGTGGTGGGACTCGAGCATGAAGTTTCGAATTTCTCCGCGGCACCACTTTCCACACGGTTAAATGGGTTACGACCATGCGAAGTTTAGGGTTTGTCCGCTTTGTCGTTGCACACAGCGAATAACCGAGCTGGTATTGTCGTATGCACTCGCGGGATTACCATCGTGCACAACCCAGCTAAATTCAATAGCTCGATTCTACCAACTTTTTTTCCCGAGAGTTGATCGGCGCGTCCGGTCCGTATCTGCGTTTGTGATATCGCGAAAACTTTTAGCTCAGTGTTCGGTTGGGACCCGGGAGTTGAATCATTTTTTTTTTTTTTTTTTTTTTTGGGTGTGGAGTATAGCAATAACGAGCGCAGAGCGTTATATACATATAAGTGAAAAGCCAGGATAAAGCAGATTGAATTCCACGATTGTGTGGCGTATTGCCTTTGATGCGCCGATAAAGTTCGATATACTGAAAAGTTGGCCGGAGCGATATGAACTCGAATACAGAAATCGTTAGCTGGCGTTGCGGTGGAGAGACCTTTTTTTAATTCGCGTAATATCGACATTGAGATATTGGATTCGCCGTTGAAATTCTGTGTGGACTTTGATGGATCGGAATTTTGTATGTGCGGCGTCGCGCGAGTATTATATGTATACATATCCAGTGCTGGACTTGGCTACTCGCCACTACCGAAGAGTGTACATAATCGAGGCGGTCTTTATTTTCCATCAGTTCTTCGGCTGTGCGAAAGTCAAATAATCGGGTGTCTAATAAACCTATGGATTGATTAGTTTGCTCTAATTACAATACTATGTGCCAACCGCGGTTCGAAGTAATTTGGTAAATTAGAAAATCAATGAAAGAGTCGTAGCAGTCCTCCTGTCTTTATTACTAATAAAATAAAAAAATAAATAGAACAAAAATAATTGTTAATTTTGTCGAAACTGCAAGTACGTACTTAGTCAAGTTATATACCCCCCCGGCAGTGCTTCCACGTAACTAAACTACCTTTGCCCTGAATCGGTCCAAATCCTCACAAATCACTCCCCGCTGTAAATCACCATTCGATCAAGCCGCGGCAGCTGTGCGACCATAGAGCGTATACGAGCGGCAGCATCTATAGCCTGTTTAATGGCATTTCTCGTAAAGCCAGTCCCGAATAACCGCAGTAAAAAAAATGAGCAAACTCGCTTTGGCGAAATCCAACAGTGGACACTTTGAGGGACTCGCAATAATCAGACGCTAAAGTGTGCCAAGGTTTCGAGAAGTCCTAGCTTCCTGCATTAACGGTGCATTAGCCTTTATACGCTTCGCGGCGCGACCAGTTCCAAGCCAACTCTCTTTCTGTGGTGCACTGCAGTGCGAACCGCACACAAAAGCGGGACACGCGGCCAGTGCCGTTTATAAAGGAGAGCTAAGTCGTCTTCGTGTGTTATATGGCCTTCGGGGGAGGTACGAAGAGGAGAGAGAGAGAGGGGGAGCAGAGGAGCGCGGAAGAACGAAAGTAGTGGCTTCGCTCGAAAGAGATTGAACTACTTTCTCTCTGTTTGATTGAACCTTAGCCTTCATCCCTCAGGATTTTCCGAAAATAAAGGAAAGACTGGAAAAGTGCGAGGGCGGATACCTATACGTCGCGGCGAGGCTGCGCGAGAGAAGCGTCTGAAAGGGACGAGAGAGAGAGAGAGCGCTCAGGATTTTTCCTCGGGCTCGCCTCTACTTTCTGCGTCTGTTAGTACATACGCCGGCGTTTCCCTCTTTGAAGTGGGCCAGAAATTGCGGAAGTTTTTGAAATGAAACGCGCTTGGAGAGTTGTGCGCGATTCTTCTGTCAGTTATAAGTGCGGGTGTAAAGAAATGCGTATCATTTGTTTTCGGAAAATGCCGCGACTTATTATTTCGATTATATAAAGGGAAGTAGATTAACAACTCTCAAGAGTTTATAATACGCGTACCTTCTGAATTTCCTCGAATGGTATACCTATACACGTATCATCGTAAACGTTCTTTCGGTTAATGCACTTTTTACGCTCGACTCGTAAAAAGAAACTTGTATATACATATATACACTCGTTAGATGCAGTATATATATACGCGCGCATGGTAAACTCAATCGAACGCTGCATTCTTTATCTGCGCGGAGCGGAAATGCGCATACATGGAAATAGCTGCAGTAGTAAAAGCTAAAAAGGGCGTGCATTCCCGGGAGAACAGCTCTCCGACCACGTTGTGTTTGGCATGAAAAAATTCAGTATAGCCAGAATAAATTGCCGAATTTTTGAAAATATAGTAGCGCGCGCCTCTATATAGAACAAAAGGCGCCGTCAAAAAAGTATATTATACACGCAGCCGCAGAAACATTCTCGAAATACCAGCCGGCTGTGATCCCGGAAAGCACCCCCCAATGGCCGTGCATTCCTTTCATAACGATTCCGGAGCTTTGTTCGCGATTGTCGGGGTCAAACGATTCAGGCGGCAACACGGCATCGGTCACGCTCTGCTTAATGCACACATCCCCGGCGCACTCGTGTATATATACCCACGTATCTATATATTTATGTATATATATAGACGTGGAATCGAGAATCGATGCGGAGCACCGGCTCGCACGTGAAACGTCGTTTTTCTCTTTATAGACCGAAAAAAAACAATAGTTAGAGGACCAGACACGTAGCGGAGATAAAATAAAAGGGCGGGAGAGAATGACAAAGAGCTGCGCAGGAGTGGCGAGTTATAGAAGAGAGCAAAGTTAAAATATCGGCTTGGCCCGGTTGCCTGTATATATACTCGTCATATCGTACGCGCAACGAGAGTGTATGTGCGCGCACGAATTCCCCACCGGCGAAAAAACCGCAGCGCACCGGAATTTCCTGTACATATATAACGTTCATGCAGGTACCTGCAGCCCGCACACCACTGCTCGTGGTAAACTAATGCGTTCGAAGCCCGAATTTCATAAGCGTTCCTTTATATAGGTATACATATTCCCTTCGCCTTTTTTCTTGGCAGCATCGCTCGCTTTTTTTCTCGCGCACGTGTGCAGCAGCCGCACTCGAATTTTGCTGAATGCAGAAAGAGCGCGCGGCCTTTGCGAAAAAAGAGCTTGGCAACAAGTTCTACGAATTTTACTGGCAAATTCAGTGGGAGGATGAATGGAACACTCGCTCCTCGATGGATGATTTTTGCGCCCCTGTGGAGTGGCGAGGTTGAATGGAATTCGTGATCGACTGTCGGTATAAGACATCGCACGTGTTATATAATAAACTGAAAAAATATGTATACGATAGGAAAGCTGCAGTCTGTGCGTCTGTCAGTGCTTTTCAATATTATGCAAGCAGCAGAAATAATAATAATAATAATTTGAAAATGAGTCAAGGAAATGATTTCATAAATAAAAGTAAACAGGAACGTCGGTTATTATGTACGAGCTTGTGGCGCTTTATGATGAATAGTTTAACAACCTCAAAATTTCGTATTCAACAAAGTGTTTTAGAAAGATATTGAATGCACTGAAAATCGTATTAGTGGGTACGTTGATTTTTCTCGCACGTTTTATTGCAGAAACGTTTTTAATAATCCAAAACTTTTAATCATTTCCCTTCCAGTTCATCCGTGTACATTTCTCTTCGCAATATCCTGTCGTACAATTCGCTGGAAATTCTATACGCTCACACAATATCGCTGCGCACGAGAATACAGTTTGCAAGTGATTCTATGTGAAACGCGCTCGAGATTTACAACCTGCCTTCATTTTTTCATAAACACGCCCTTCACACTCTGTGAAAGTTATTCGATATAAATTAAAGTCTCACTCGCGCAAGAGAGTGAGATAGAGAGCGGCCTCCTTTGTATGCAAACGCTATTCTCTCGTATAAACTCAGACAAAAATGAGCGACGAAGAGGAAAAGTGTACATACCTAGTATATAACGTGACGAAAAAAAAACGACGAGCAAGAGCCAAGCAATCTTCGCGTAAAACAGAGAAAAGAGATCGTCCCCGTAACGTAAAATAAAAATCATCCGTTCATCGGCGGCGGCACGTCTACCTAAGGAAACTCGTGTCGCGCATCAAAATATCGGTTTCCACTCTACTCAAAGAATCCTTCATTTTCATACCTCGTTCGAACGCAGCCAAAAAAAAGATGGAGGCCGGGGATAAAGAGATCGTTTCGCGCACAAAATTCAGAGTTCAGACCCTCAGGCGAGATTGAGAGAGTGTGTATATATAAAAGCGCGCTCGCTAAGGCCGAGTTGCGCGCGCCAAGACACGAGGATTATTCCCATATAGCGCCGGAATGAAAATGGAGGGTGTCGCCATGGAAAAAAGACGACAGAATGATAATGCCAACGATTTGCATAACCATCTTTGACGCAGACATGCACGCGCATGTATGTGTGTGGAGCTTGTATGCGTGACACGCGTTGAATCCAGTTTGCATACATCTCGTCGCGCCGCGGATTCTTTGATAATTCTGACCTAGAAAAAGTCATCTCGCTTGTTTTTATCTGCGTGTCCGATGACTCATTCCCATCCCACTTTCCTTATGGTCTATGTGTTCGCTCCTAACGAAAACGAATGCATATGAAAAATAGCCTTTTTGAAATCTACATTTTCAGAGTTCTTAAATAATATAAATTTATTTAGAGCCTTGCGAACTTGTGGTAGCATCCGTATGACACCTCGAGTTTATTAGGACCTCAATGAATATTTGTTCGTGTAAAATAGGTCTTTTCGTAATTGTACTAGTTTTCGTTACAGGAACGACGATATACCGATAGTCGTATTCATGGCCGATGCTGGGTTTATATAGAGATATATCTCGTATATATAATATTAAATATTGCAGCTATAGCTGTCACAAATAAATCATTGACCTTCTATATAACACTTTTCGTATAAATATTTAAATATAAAACGCGATAATAAAAATTTAATGACAATTCATGATGAATTGATCGTTTAAAAATAATATAAGTATATATATGCGACGGTATAGTGGGCAGAGCACTGCACCAAGCTGCAATAATCCTCTATCTGATACATAACCCGTCACTCTGTTCATTTTATTAAATCGCGAACGAGCAATATATTCGAAAATAACGTTCATAACATATACATATCTATAGTTCGATCGGTGTGGATTTATCGGGAGAAATAAGTTCAAATAAATGGGAGCGCATCACCCATCAGCTAATTTTGAATCTGTATACGCGTCGGAATTTCAGTGTCAAATAAAACACATCCACATCTCGCTCTGCGATCGACTGAGTTATTTCCGATTGTAGAAAACATGTAATGCAGTATAGTGTTCCGCTATACTCGTGCATAATATCCCCATTACCCATTGCCAATCGGCTGCAGCTGAAAGCGACGTATTAGCTCGCTGCACAATAATATCGGCTATTTTCTCCAATAATTTCTTAATCCGAACATGGATACGAATATTCGCGCATCACACACGAACTATATCAATGACAGCGCGGCTCGGGCAGATAATATACATATTGTCAGTTGCACGCACGCAGACTCGTCGGTGTTCGCCTATATCAGCACTGGAACGAGAGCGAGAGAGAGAGAGAGAGAAACAAGGGCCAAATCGCGCGGGAAACGAGCAGGCAATGCGGAGAAATACATGGACGCGGGAGATTGTATCTCTAGTGCAGCATGGCAGCAGTAACGAGCGCGGTGTAATACTATACTTAAGAGTAAGCTATCGGCTTTTTTCTTGATCCCCCCCTCTCTCTCTCTCTCTCTCTCTCTCTTCATATATCTATCTATCTCTGCCCCTGGCGTATATATACACCTCGACTTTTATTGCAAAAAAAGAAATAGAAAGAGAGCAAGAAGAACATAAAGAAAAGATACGACAAAAGGTATATAGACACGTTAATACAACGGCGCGTCGGCATCGTTTTGAAATAATGCCACAACTGTAAGCAGCTATAAAGTGTTATCAAAAAATCCGTTTATCAAAAGTCAATTTTTCAAGAGTACATATGAGTACATATATGTCACGCTCGCAAAGTCCTTTTCAATTTCGGCCCCGCGTGCACTGCAAGAAAAGCAATTAGCAGTCGTACACGCAGGCGCTGGAGAAGAGCACGCAAGAGTATTATGGGTCGGTAGAAAAGGCCGCCAGCAATCGAATTGTCGGCTAGTGCTCTAGCTTGAACGGGATTTTGTTTGTCGAAAGTCGATGTTAAACAATAAGTTTTCAGATATTATTCGCATCGGTGATATTTTAAAATGGCCCTTCGCAGTAAAATTTTGACGAGCTTCGTGAAACACTGCTCCCAAGCTCGGTATAAACGTGGGTAGAAATTGCGTAGCCGCCCATTCGGCGTGATAATAAATTAAAAATTTGCTCGAACGTCACGGTCCTAAAAGCTCATGCAAAGCAGCGCGGAAAAATTCGTTCCCTGTACCTACCCTCCACTGTACTGCAGAGGGTATTCGGTATGTTCTTACATGAGCCGCTGCAAGATTATGAAAGATTTAGTGCAGGAAAAAAGAGGGAAAAATGAGAAGACACACGGCATGGAGCACGAAAAGCTGCGTAGATATTCGAATGTAGAATGTATATTAGGAGTATATTAGAAGGACGGAATCAAGCGCGTGTACGCACGAGTCGAAAAGTAAAAAATAATTTCCCGTATATAAATCTCGACAAATTTCGCAGACTACAATATAGCCATTCTCATGCAAAACGTATAAAGATTACAATATTGCGGTGAGTCAAAGAGGAAAGAGGGCTGCTGCGGTTGCTGCTGCGGCGCAGAGCGTATATCCACGAACTTGTAACCCACTTAGTTACGGTCAAAATGAAATTCCCTGAACAATATGGAGAGAAAGAGAGGAGTAAAAAGGAGCATACGCACTTGCCGGCAAAGAGCTGCTGCTGCTGCTTCTGTTGCTGCGGCAAGTGATGCTACTGGAAGAGCCTGGAGCAGTGTTTCCTTATATCGGCGGCAGCACGGGTAAAAGATATTGAGTGATTTCAGAAGAGAGGCGCATTTACGTTTTTCGCTCCAATCGAGCATAAAAAGAGACGGTTTAAAATTCCTTTGATCCAAGGCTCTTCTCGTTTCTCTGATGTAGAGGCCGCCGAGAGATTTATGCTGCTCAACGCTGACTCTTTAAGCCTGACTACCTCGTGTGATTTTATTTCATTTAATATAGTATGTATACATAGAATAGAAAAACTGAGTTATTTATGTAATTTATGTAAAGGGTAATTAAACAAATATGTTGAATTCAAAACCATGCAAAGATATTCTCGGAATTCATAAAGCTCTTCATTTTCCTCTCAAACAATTTCCTGCTCGTAAACCAGAAGCGCGGATTCTCGCGCCAAACAAATGCGAAACATTAATAAGTGAACTGTCGGAAAACCACAGGTGTGCTTTAAAGCACGCCCGAGCAATTCTCGTTTGAAAAAAAAAGTTTACGGCGAACATGAAACAGCTGTTTCTAAGGTATAATGGCTCGATCCGCGAGTTTATCAAAAGTAGCTAAATAAATTCGAGCCTATAAGGAGAAAAATAACGTAATTTCACGCCTACGGCACAGCGAAAATAAAGAAAGCAAAAATGCGGGCGCGTAATTTCAAGCTTGCGTATTAGGTAATATAAACTCGTCCTCGAAAGCATGTACACTTGTGCACGCGCGTTGCGGCATTACTCTTCTCTCTCCTACTCACTTTTTCGGCCCTAAATACATGTGGGCGCCGTTGAGAGCGGGAGACGCATATTCGGGCCATCGATTCTTCCTAACGGAAATTAATTGCGCAGCGACGCTCTCACGCGCTATTAATGAGTACATCAGCGAGGCTTATTCGCCCCTTTTTTGCCACCCACACACTCACCGGCACCGAATATCGTCATGAATAAAGAGTCATTTGTTGACTACAATTGAAAGTATTATATAAACGGTTATTGCCTTATTATAATATAATATATTACCAAATTAAGTGACCGAGGGTGGATTTTGTGGCTTTTTTCATTCAACGCTCGAATACAAAATGGAAAACACCTTCGCATCAATTTTCAATTTTGAAAAGCTTGCACGCAGACGACAATATAGTCTCTACAATTTACGGGATAGAGTGTACGAAAGCTGGCCAAACACATGCAAACAAAATAACAATCAGAGGCCGCAGCATCGGCGGAGGCTTTCGGCGGTAAGCCACCCCTTCAACGAGCGAACTTCATATATCGATCTCTTCCGCGATGCACGTGTACATATATATCTAATATCGACGTGTGTGCGAGAGCGCCGGGGCTTTTTTCCACGTGCAGCAGCGCGCGATGCGAGCCTGTCACGCGACGCGACGCGCACTATCTGCGCTTGCATTTGTGTATGTATATATGTGTGCACCTCGCGGGCGCCGTTCACTCAGAGAAATTAATCTGGAGTGTGTAGGCGGCAGCCGGTCGTGGGTATAACGATTTTTCATGTCCGCGCTTCTGCGAAAAATGCCTGTGTCGGCTGAGAAACGCTGTATATATCTATACACTCGTGATTCACGCGCACTCTTATCTCGCCACAAATGTGTGTGGTTTACCAGCGCGGATGATTGCCGTTGTAAAGTTCGACGGGAGGTGCCGTACTCTCGACGCGTGAAGAAATTTTATGTGGTGGGGGATTGCTGCGGGTTACTTTAGTGCCCGTAGGATCGGGTGTATAGCAAGTGTAGGCCAGTCTGTGCGTCGTTAATTTGATGCTCGGTGTCATGGCTGCGCTGGGGATTATATATTGCAGCAAATATAGGAAATATTAAACATCCGTGCGTCATGGGTAGTTTCAGTTTCCAGCACTCTGGACTTTATGGTTAAAAGCATTTTTATTTACTTTTATGAAAGTATTTTTTTTTTTATTTTTCAGTTTCGTGACTCACCACATTATAGTTGCAAAATTGTGTCGTCAAGCTATAGTTGCATGGTAACACTCACCTGTAACAAAAAAAAAGTTATACTAATATTATTATTGTACCAAAACTGATAATGATTATATAGATGCGGATTATGGTCTTGTATACGATCATTATGTTGCATCATATTCAGTTTTATTTAATGGCATGCATAATATACACGAATTACACTATTTACATCAATATGCAAGCTTGATCAAATTATCGTAAACTTATTATTATGAAATAATTAGTTACTGCGCTCTTGTTTGCGCTTAATTTTGTTCATCATTCAAGTTCGTCACGTTATAATTGTGTTCTCACTCCCATTCGTGTGAATCAATTAAAAAAGAAAGGATGTGCATGAATTAAACGTATATTCAAAGAAATGGCCGCTTATTTTCTACTCTTTTTCAATATTTTATATTATGCACTTCACCATCAGGAGATTGAGGCGCACGCTTCAAGTGCGACCACTCACACATTCATAAATTAGCGTCTCTCAACGCATCATCGTGTGTCGGTACCTAACAAATTATTATAGGTAAATCCTATTATTCATTTTTTAAGATTGCTATTATTGATGTACGTTTATATTTGTCATTGTTGTTAAAAACTAAAATTAAGTGAACGAAAGTTGAACGCTTCGTCTCGACAGGTAAAATGGCACGGCATTCGATGTGGTTTGTCCAGGGCCGCTTATAAGTTCTCATCGCCCTAATCACATGAGTGATTTGTAAAAGGTAAGAACTACGGAGTAAGAGGATAGTTACCCTCTTGCGGACGGTTTGCCACAGAAGCATTCGATGACGCGAGAACAACAAAAAAGGTTGGTTTCCAAGAAAACATGTTGGTTAGTCTTTCTAAAAAGACGTACTCTATACGCGCGACTCACTTTTGCTCAATCCGTCAAATAACCACGATGTGTAATTTATACATTTATTTGTTTGTCTAATAATAAACAGTTTATAATTTACAAGTAATGCGTTATTGAGTTTTCTTGTGCGCGAAGCATTAGCTTTAATATAGTGTTTTTGGTACTAGTATTTTAGCAAAATGCTTCCAATAATCTACATTCATGACAATATTTATTCAATATGTGAAGAAGATCAAAATTATCTTCTTATACTCTATAATTATTTATTGGATAATAATTTGATAATAGAGTGTAATGTTTATACTCAAACGCGTGATTCAGATAGAATTACACCAAACGACGACATAAAATCAAAACAGGAAAGGAATTATTGATACCCGTAATAAAAGTAAAATACGCCGCATCAATGTATAATGCGTGACATTATTGTGTCAGCTGACATTCATTTCTCCAAAGCAAATATATTACGAAAAAATCAATACCAGCGCTTCCTCGCTCCTTCTCTTTCTCTCTGTTTCTCTCCATCACGCGCGCGCGTACATATATATATGCGGACCAGCTCTCTCTTCATTCGCACATAAATTACAAACGAAAAAGAAGGATACCCTCCCGCAAAAATCATTCGTGAAATATATCCTCGTCAGAACGTCTTGGTGTTTTCTTTCTCAGACAGGATCCACCCCCGCGTGCACACCTATACTCACAAAGCTTATTAGAACTTTTATTTTTGCGCGTATGCGAACACCGCACATATATATATACAACCTGTTGATAGTGACAGATGATGTATATTTCAGCCTGCATATAAGACGCGCGATAAAACTTTACGCAAAACCCAAACAGAAAAGTTAAGCTGCCGCGATACAGTTCTAGGACATCAGTTCGTTCATGCAAGATAATACGAGTAGCATAAAAGTATAAAGAGGAAGTCGCTATAATTCGAACGAGCGCACGCTAGTATATACCTATATTGACAGAAACGAATAAAAGCGCGTCACCCCGAATCAATTCATGTCCCATCACACAGGCGCAGATGCCGTACATAAGTGTTGCACGATATTACATCAGACGATTCTTACTCTATATTTTCTTCTTACTATGGTCTCGAATAAATCACGTTTTCGTTTGTCTAACACTCAGTGATTATAATAGCTTTCCGCGACGCCCACGCAAGCTATATACGAACGAATATATTTTGCGGCTTATCCACATGCCGGCGGTTACCTGTTTTTTTTTCGGCTTTTTCGACATCGTTGCGCAGGAGTACGTATTGCCCGCTCTTTGCCATCGTTATGTGCGTCGGCGTACTAATACGCTTGATCAAAAACCTTTTCGAGCCATAATCGTATCTATACACGTGTGGAATAAATAGAGTTTTCGCGTGGGCGTCCGGGCGCACCTACGTTTCTGCACACCATGAACATTTAACTTTTATGCTCCACATTTGCATGTAAATCTCGAAAAAGCGTGAAATATGAAATTTCATTGCCTGCATCCCGAGTGTAATTAATTCAAGTAGTTTGCTCAGCGTTTGAAGTTTGATAAGTTAAGTAATCATCATAAAACTTGCCATGAAGATCTTCCATGCCATGAGACACTGTTTCTTGCAATAATTGCAGCGTCATCTAAAAGAAATCCACTGGGATCCGTTAGGAAAGAAGCTAGCTTGCTATTTTGCACTCAGTGTGGATACAGTATAGGGATAGAGAAAGAGCGTAGCAGGATGCAAAAGTCTTTCTCTCTAGCAAGCAGTCCGACAGCACTTAACGGTATTGAGGAGGACATGATTTATGAGGAGGAGGAAGCTCTCGATCTCGCCGCCATCTTACTGCGCAAGTATGCAGACAGAAGTAATCGGAGTTAATGAGTTCTGCAAGTGAGAAGGCAAAAGACGAATAGTTTATTTATACGACGCGTCCTTTGTGATGAACTCGCTCCTCGCCTGCTATGTTTCATGAATTGCTTGCTATATATATGCCATTAACCGGAGGTTTAGCACTGGAGATGCTCAAAGGCTTTGAGCAGAATTTGTTATTTTACGCTTGAAAACGGGTTGTTATTTAATTTACAAGTATGGCAAAAAAGAAAAGTAAATCAGTAATTGTGTTCATCGCTGAGATTCTACGTGATAAAGCCATTTTAATTATCCGGATTTAATATAACAAAAGGGCCTTTTTCTGCACGTGTTATAAAAATATTTATAACTCATCAATTAGCAACAATATCAACCACTTAAGTCTATTACGAACCACTAAGAAGAACCAAACATTTTCCCACAAAAGCACAAAAAGAAACTGAAAAAAATTGAAAATTTTGACGTGGAAATATTTTTTAAAAATATGAATATTTTGCCACATAAGATACGATCTTAATGTATTTGCCATAAGTGAAACGGCACGTAGTCACATTCGTAAACATATCTAGATATCTAGGAGGTATGCGAGTTTAAAGAGTTAAAGCTGCAACAGCTTCAGCCTCTGAAGCTAACTATGTCATCGACTTTTTCTACATTTTCACCTCCATAAGTGTAATATCTAAGTGTGCCATCGGGGGTATTAAATCGAGTTTTGATAGTTCGCGAACTATCGACGGATAGAGCCGCGCGCACATCGAACATTTTTATCCCCGGAAATTCAAAGTAGGATATATGGCGCGACCGAAAGACAGAGATACGAATTGCACATAAGCACTAGTAAGTGCGCAGTTATACGCGTTTCGATTACTCCTTAAATGCAAGCTCTCGGCGCATTCGAACGCTGCGAGGAAATGCGCTAAGAGCAAGAAGATTAAAGCGCGATGACAATCCTACTGGATGCTCCAGGATTTAGTAAGTCGTGCGCCCGTATTATGTAAATGATAAGAGAAGCGATGAGCGATACGATCGAACGTGCATAGAGATTTTAGTTGTTGTGAGGCTTTATTGTTTCCGGCGGATTTCAAATTGCTCAAAATTATTAGTTAAATTATTAAATTGTTTCTTATTAGCATCCTATGTATTGTCGGCAATAAATATAGAATTAATATATTATATTTTTTAATTATATGATCATTTAGCGTCGGATCGATCCTTGAGACAAGATATGGCTTTTTTAATAAAACAGCAAGGCAAGTTAAGTCGAGTTCTGGAGAAATAATGGAGATGCCTTAGCGCTGGCTTCTAGTTATACCTTCATATAAATTACCTTTTACGCATAGGATGCTCGTAAATAAACTTTTTTTTTATGAAACTTAACCTCTGCCGAGGATAATAGTACTCTATATCCTTATACAACTGAAATATTCTTACTTTACCAAGTTGTTCAGCTTCTTTTAATTTAGAGTGTACACCCATTTAAAAATCGCATATACTTTTGTTCAATAATTTCATTTCATATAACTTTTCAATTTTCTTTTATTATCTTTGCAAGGGAATAATTATCATGAGCGGCAACGCAATCGATATACCGCAGACAATTGTTCAATTACCCAGAAACACACGTGCACTTATGACTCTCGAACTAAGCCAGTTTCAGGAAAATTGCAATCTCCACCAGAAATGAAACTATTATCCAGCAGTTGCTGTGCTGAGAAGCAAGCGGAAGGAAGAAGTCGAGGAAAATAAAAAAAAACTTCCACGATAGAGCGAGCTTCGCATTTTCCACCCCCAAGACAGGTTAATTTCCTTTATTGTGTACATACCTATATATCGTTGAAAGAACAAAACGACAAAAGTTGGCGTCGCCTGTGAAGCCGAGAAACCTCACATCCGATTCGTCGCATACACGCCGGAGTTCGCTTTATTTCGCGAGAAAATGCAGTGGGTTCCTTTTGGTCGCTGCCGCTTTTCCTCGCGGAGAGTCTATCCGTGTTTCGCGTAGAGCTAAAATTCACCGAGTTTTTCGCCGAAGCATTCTTTTGTGTCGTGTGAGAGAATAATGGATGAGCTGTTCGTAACTTTCCTAAGGCATTCGCGAATTTACTTTTCCGGCTCAGATGGATGACGGAGCTATGAAGAATTTTTATTCTGATTCCAATGTATGCCGATATTTGAGAATTGCTACTTTTTATCTTGTTCATAAACATTAATAATTTAGATTAAGATTAAGATTAATTAAGATAAAATAAATATATTTTTTTTACATTGCATTCTGCCTTCCGGTCGTTTATGCATCGCGCGTTTATCGACAAAACTAAACACTCGATGGCGCATCTTTCCCGAGAAATCAGTGAAAATCGCTGCAGCGTGCACTGCAGAAGAACGCGAGCGAATAATCCCGGTTATATATACATAACTCTTGAGCGCACAAAGTTGCTGATGCTGCAGCAGCTTCAAAAAGAAAATACATAACATACATGGTATGCGGCCGCGCGCACGCTGAGGCATATATAGGTATAAACGCGGGAAGCAGCACGAGCAGCAGGCACAACCAAAAGAAATAGAGCAAAAAAGAAAATCAATGGGTAAATGCGAGCCCCCCTTCCCTCTTCCCGCTCTTTCCTCGAATAGTGCGCGCTCCTCGTCTGCATCCAGAATATACGGTTCGACCATCGGCTCATAGCATCCTTTCTCCGTATAGTCCCACAGCTTCGCTATTTTCCTTCTCTGTACATCCGTGTATATGCAAGTCCATCCGCCTGTCTCTTTCTTTACCTCGTTCCTCTCTCCATCCCCATTTTACAAAAAATGCTGTGCCAACGCGCGCTCGAGAGAGGGAAGAAGCGCCAGACATTTTTCCTCCCCTATTTATTTCTGTGTATATCTGTCCCCCTCCTCTCTCTCCCTCTCCGAACTCGAATTCGGGTCAGATCGCTATGCTATGCACATGCTGCTTCGCCCTTCTCCGGCCTCGCATCTCTCTATCTTTCTTCCAGCACACGCATCAGGCACGTATGGAAAAACGAGGCTACTTGTATGTGCACGTGCTGTCTCTGTACACTATACCTACATGTCTCTATAGATTTATATCCGGACGCGCGATATCCAAGCCAGTGGTATAAGCGCGGGAAGCGGCGGACTGATGGAGAGAGAAAAATGGAAAGGGAGAAAGAAGTTAAGTCTCACAGATTTTGCTGAGGGATACGATGTTGTAAGTGAATTGGCCTGTACACGTGTTGTATAATATGTTTTGCGGTCGCGACGACTTGCAGCAACCCCCAGTGCGACTATATGCGATACGAGGGGATGAGTCTTGAGTATCACTGCGGTGACTTCTTTTTTGAAACGTATTTTTGCTTTCTCCGGTATCTAATAGGCCGCTTCTTGCTTCCTTATTCTCTGGCTTCAGGGATGCCAGAGATGCATTTTGTTTGAATAGAGTTTTATGAGATTTTTGCGTATCCACACCCAGAGTGTCGGGATCGATCGTGAGGGATAGTGTTTTTGAAAGCTTTTAGAGTTTACTTACTACATTGATCGATCGATGACGGCGAGAGTTGAAATAGACGAAATGGATGCAGGAATTCTGATAGATGCAGTTTTTCAATGCGGAATTCCCTACAGTAATGTGAACTTATGCTTGAAAAAGCTTTTTTTTTTAAATATTTTTCAATTTTCAACATTTTACATTGTTATTAATTTGATAATTTCACTCGTATAAAGTCGTAATGTTAACTCAATATTGAAAATTTAATATTGAAGTCGTATATCACAGCCGAATTGCGGTTACTTTGAAGCAGATAGCCGGGGTATGATGTTACACGGGATTTATTAATTTTAAACTTTACGCTCAACGTAATACTAAAATCAATATATGCAGAGATTGTAATAGGTATACGCGATGGCACACATATTGATTTGTTTCTGGTATGACAAGATTTATATGTATATTTACTTAATGTATATTGGAAGCACCAGATACGAGGTTTATTCTAAGAAAAATAAGGGAGTTAAAAAGATCAGTAAAACAATTCCTGGTACACGAACAGGGTCTACGTTCGTACAATTGTTTTTGGAGCAATTATACATCTTTGCTGGTATTGGAATTATGATTTTTTTCCAAAATGTACAAACATTATATAAGTGTATATCTTTACCATAAAATTATGCACATAAAGAATTAAATTACAGTTTATAAAATTGTAGGTATATAAGTTCTTCTATAATTTTGAACCATTTATTAACTTTTAAAAATTAAAAATTAATGATGAAGTTCCGTACAAAAGGTCTTACTGATATAGGTTGAATCTACCATAGATCGAAGCCTGATAAAAGTTCTTCATATAAAATAGATAACTGCCATGTACGAGATTACCCTGTGCAATACTAATGGGTTTCAGACTTTCTTATAATTACTCACGATTACGTTGTCTATCTATAGAGCTTTCAAAAATACTTAAACCTCTACGGTGACGGTGATGGGTTCACAGATTACGCATCTGCATGAAAAAAAGAAAGAGATATAAAACTAATCTATACCCCGAGTTTCAGGCGCGTGGAGAAGTTAGGAGTGAGGTGAGCGGGCCTTCGTATTTACATTTCAAATGACGATTTCACGTGTCTTGAGGCCGTTTTAATTAAATTTCCAAGCTCTAGTCCCTTATACGCACACTCGAAGCGCATCGCCCGGTAATTATTAAATTGAAGTGCCCTGCCACCGCTGCCATAGTCTCTCTTGATCTTGCTTTCGAGCGCGTAATCCGAGAACGGAAGGCACGTATAGGCACCGCCACGATGCAACACCAGCGCAGCTCTTCTTTGTAGGTATTATTACCGAACTGTCTGAGGCTCTGCTCGGGTTAATTGATACCATCGGATCGAAGAGGAAAAAAGAAAGAAGCTCGCCGCGGGTTGCAACGCTTTTTATCTGGATGATCTTGTCTTGACCCCGTTTGGTTGCGGTCGGAGGTCGACAGTTGCATGAAGTAGTTAGGTTTGTTCGCAGAGACTGATAAAGGTATTGTTGTTGGTCTGTGTTGGAGTTTTTTTTTTCGTGGAGACCGGGTAATAGTTGTTTGTTTCCAAGAGTTTGAAATCAGATAATAATTGGACACCATTGTATCGTATTGCATTGAAAATTACAATTATCGCGTCACCACTTTATGCTTATTATCGTCGCGAATTTTGTATTGTGTGTTGCATTATAGCGTATCAAGTTTTGGTTCAAAACAATCATTGTACTTGTGACATCGTTTTTGTTGAACTACAATTGTATTCGTGTGCTGATCAAAAATACGTGAACGAGTTTTCGTTGAGTCATTTTTAGTTTCTTTCAAATATTTGAGAAGCTAAGCATGACTATGCCCCGCGGACTTTTGAAGTAAAGATCTACGCCTATACATTTTATAGCACTGGGAGTCACTGTACCTCAATTTTTTGCCTCCTCCGAAAAAGCCCCCGCCAGACCGGACAATATCGATTTTCGTCTAGTCCCGCGTGATGTCGCCCAGATGGATGTTCGAAAGTTCATCTGGAAAGAGAAAAAAGAGTGACGTGACTTTCAGTTCAAAACTAGTTATGCGCGAATATCTTATTTAAAAAGCCACAGAGCAGGAAAGCAATATACAGATATTGTGAATAAAGTTTGAAAATATAAGTGAGAAAGATTTTTTTATGCTCATTGTTATTTTTTTTTTAATTTGCTTGAATTCAAGGCGAGCTCAACTTTCCGAACCAATGACAATTTTGTAAAAAATTCAAAGATATATAATAATACACGTAAAATAAAGTTTGTTTAATATTTCTCGAGAAAAATTCTTTGAAAATAACAAAGATGTAAGAACACGTATAACAAGTCGCTCTCAGCATATTTATGTTCGAGAAGTCAGGATAAAATATTGCTCGTATCGCTCGTATTACCCTACACTTATTAAATTATTCATTTTGAGTTAACATTGCATGCTATTAACTACGGACCATTAGCGTGCTTGCCTTGATATATACGTATATATACTACACGTCATATACATAGAGACGTAACCACTGGATTCCATTTGCTAATTGAGGTCGTTCAACTTGCCAAAACTAAAAACCATTCGTTTTCACAATTCTTCTTTCACGCGGCTCGTGTATTCATAACATTGAAAGACCGCTCGCTATTATTAGAGTGCCGCATCGCATTTATTTTGGGGTATTATGATCGATGAAAGAAAAATTGTAAATAAAAACACGACAGCACAGTTGACGAGAATATTCGCCGTTGGCTGGTTAGAATCAAATTCAATTGGTTTTTGTTTTAAAATTATTTCGCGCTGGCATGAAAGCACAGTATATTTAAAAAAAATATACAATCGTAACATTGAAATAAAGCGCGCACTGCGTATATAGCAAGGCAACTATAGACTTTGAAACAATAACTCTTTACGCATACACTTGCCGAGTTCCAAAGCATTATACACAATGTACACAACGATTCGTTTTGTTGTTCGGCGCTGGTCAGCCTTCGGAATGCTCGTATCAAATCAGCCGTATAGCTCATAGCCAATGCAGTACCGGCGAGCTCAGCGAGGCAATAAGCACCGAAGATTCATCGCTGTGTACACATGTATATATATACGAATTCATAGCCCGAGCGCAGATCCGATTCACATCGTAGCATCGGGAGCGAGTTTTTCGACGATTACCATATCGCGCGGCTGGATGATGGAGTACCGGCCCGGCGAGCGAGCCGTTGATATAAAAATACTATAGCAGTTGCACATTTCGCGGCCGAAGAGCGCATAAATATTTTGACGCATTCTTATGATAGCGTTGCTCTGAAAACAGTTCGTATTTTACTTTCCGCGCAAGGTAAACGCCGCGCGAATCTCGCGGCGTGCCTTTGATTGGTTTTCAGACCTTGACTTCGCCCGGCTCTCTTTCTCGCTCGGATTACTTTTTCTCTCCCGGCGGATTCGTCGACTGGCGTTTCTTGATGTATTCCAAAATTCCACCGAAACACAAACAGAGTTAATCAAACGAAACGTCGCGCGCGGCAGGAGGGGACGTTTGAAAGGGGGAAAAAAGTGGAGACAGTCTTCGGAGACGATGACTGGATGAACGCAGTCGAGTTTACACGAGTAGAGCTGAAAGAGGGATCGTTAAAAAGCGAGCCTCCGTCGCGAAAGTAAACAACTTGTGCGATTTCGTTATTTACGAATCAAAGGGATTCCGAGCGAGGAGATGACGTTTGCCTTGTGCGCTCGAGTATCTGTATATAGACTGCGCACCGAATCAAGGAACGGCGCTATGAAAACATTCGATAGATACAAAGTCCCACTTGACACACGCATTCGATGACGTATTTCCTCTCGTACACTCTTTTCTATCTAATAGATTCTAACTAGCTTCTTCGAGAAAATTTGATAGAGTCGCTCAATGTCTCCATGGCGACAACGGGTTGCGTCTTTATCTCTCGAAAAAAGCGTCGGCGTGTCGAGATTCGAAGAAGCTGCCTGCGTTCGTTATTGAGAGCGAGCGATGCGAAAAGGGACAATAATAGTATAATAGACGAGTTGGCGAGTGGGCCGAGAATAGTCAACAAGCGAATATATAACCGGTTTGTCGATAACGAGCCGAGACCCCGCTTAGCTTATAATACCGAATACACCGAAGTAAGGCGTAGAAAGTTGTGCATTTTTTTTGCACGAGTTTCGGATACCGCGCGGTGGGGATTTTCCACTGCGAGCTATCCGCATAACAGTTGAGATTGAAACTCGAACTTTGTGGTGCTGGGGCCGAGCGTCGAAGAGAACCGAGTCAGTATACTTAGCGGTATTATTTACAAGCTCCTTCTGAGAACTTTACAGCGCCTAAGGCTGCTCGGATATATTAGGGCGCGCGCAATACCTACGCGCCGGACAAAGACGGCCTTGCCAAAACACGCACCGCCCGCGCGCGAGAGAGAGAGCGAGCGTTAATGGAGCTGGAAAGCAGGGAGCCGAGTAGTAATAATAATACACACGCCCCGAAGAAATGCGGGAGCGAGAGAATTACGAGAAGGTTATATTTTTGATAGCATTGTTTATAGTGCGAGTTTAATGGCGTCGTGGCAATTAGGAGTTATTAAGTACTGCTGGGTTATAAAGTTCCCGGATAATTAAGAGCGCGAAGTAGAGGGATATAGTTTCACGTGTTTGTTGGAAATTCCTTTTTTTCGCTTCTCTTGGGGCACACAAAGTGTTTGCTTATATCATTTGATTTTTCAGTTTCGTCGCGCGTGCAGTCTGACCACGCTCCGACTTTTCCACTGACAAGAGAAGAACTCGAGCTCGACTCATCAGCAGCGTGTAGCAGCGTCAAAAGCCATCGCGATCGCGCAGTACTACTTTGAGGATCACTGTTATAAGCGCGCGCGTGGTCGAGCGTGTCTACAGGATAAACAGTATAGAACGGTCGGGCGAGGCGCTCAAACACGTATGCGCACATGCGTCGCGCAAACTAGACGAGAGCTCGTCGCGCGTTTGCTTCGCCCTGTGCATGCATATCGCTGTATATACCGTGAGTGTGTTGGCTCTGACGCTTAAGGGCTTAATGTGCGCGCAGCGGGTGAGAGATCTCTCTGTGTATGTACATACACCGCAGAGTATCGATCTTATATTTAATTATCTGGACGAGAGCGCTCGGCTGGGCCCTTCTATAATTTCGTGATGGCTTCGTTCCACTGTTAACCGATATCTCGAGGAGGCCATATTCTACAGCTTGTATTGCAGGAGCGTCCCCTCTGGAATTTCCGTGAAATTTTGTTGATAGTTTAATATTCTACAGCGTTAAATTTTACGTTCGCTTGAGACACGCAGGCGAGAATAGCCGCGTGAATTTCGACTTTTGCGAGACACGCATTGTCGCGTACAAGAAAGCGAAAATAACTTTATTACAATAGCATCGCCGAAGTAAGCAAAAGTACACTTTATAGGAAAATAGCCAGACGCTCGCGGCACAAATGTTTGTATATGTATCGCGCGGAAAGTTACCGAGTTTATCCTTGAATTATCCGCTGCGACTGCGAGTATGTATAATACACAGCATAAAGGTTGCTCTATACGTCCATGTGTGTATGTGTGTCTCTCATCCGAAACTCTCACGTGTAATATACAATCCTCACCGACTTATATAACTAAACAAATCACGTGCCGACATAAGTACATCATTTGCGCGCATACACGCATGCACATACTCGCGAGCGCGAATATATACAAACGGCGCAGCGTCTCGAGCAAGCATACAACATAGACAAGCGCGGAGCTCGCGCGTTTACGAGCTTATTTACGCACGAAGCCGTTTATGCAAACGCGCCTGCATGTACATGTAAATACGCGAGATACTCGTATAAGAAGCCGAATAATAAAGCCAGCCGATGTACATGCGCATATGTATATACGTGAGTTTCCCTCTGTTTCCCACTCGTGAGCAGTTATAGTGGTAGACTGCGTCCGCTCTTTACAATAAAATACCGTCTCGCGTGAGGTAGAAAATGGGCTAATCGCCCTTGTTGAGAGAAAGTCTATTTTGGCTCGCTCTTATTAGCCAAGAAACCGACCCGTCGCTTTAATACAGCTGACTGAGTTCTTGTGAGACCTTTTGATAAGTACAATACTTCATATGTAACTTTCTTTTTAGTCTGATTATTCGGGTTAAGGCTGCTTGCATTATAGATCAAAGAAACGCAAATACTCGGACATCTATACCCCGTTCGCTTATAAACGGCTTAACGGCTTTATTAACAATTAAACTTGACAAGAAATTCGACAGTAACGCGATACCGCCAAATTGATTTTATGTTCCCGTTACTTCAAGCTTTCGAGATTTAATCAACTCTCGGGTACTTAGTCCGGGCTAGAGTTACAAGTTCGTGATTCCATTCTGGTTGATGCCCAGTTAAATTGTATTAGACGCAAAGCGCGATAAACTAAACAATATGCGCGCTTAATCAACTTATGTACACATATACTGTATACACTACTATTATAGCTTGCACGCACCTCTTGTTTCTACACATAGTATAACCGTGGTAGTTTTCTAGCTGAAAACTTGTAAAGCCCGCCAGTACAAAAACAACATTTCAGTTCTAAAATAAAAAGGATTCAACCAGCAAAAAACATTTGTCTATGTATAAATTGTCCGCGTCTGACTGGCCGCGTAACGGTGGAAACAGCGGCCTGAGCAACCGAAAAACCGATAACGTCGGTCCGTTCGTCGAGCTTTATGCTACGCGGCAAAAAGAAAAAATCCTGACAGGACAAGAGCGGGCTCTGTATAAAAAATGCAAGAGAACTCGTACAGCCGAGGCTTGCTCATGCTAATGATGGTGTGCGGCGCGTTACACAAGGGCAGACACGCGTTCGACTATATGCGTGTCTATACATATTATATACCTATACATATAAACGTGAACGTGTATGTGTACAAGTGTGTGATGACGTGGCGAGCACGTGCGGATTTCCTGCGCTTAACCATAATAGTGGCGCACACAACTGGACTCGGTCTGTCTGTGCGTGTTGGTTGAGGTTGTGTAGAGAGAGAATATGAGAGGAGGAAAGACAGAGAGAGAGAGAGAGAGAGAGAGAGAGACCCGCATTAGTCTACGCATAAATACACAGCCGGTTTTGCGGTACGGGTTTAATTAGAGCTAAGGGCGTCAGCCTGAACGTGTCTTTCTGCATTCTGATATTTGAGCTACTAGTTTAGCTGCGTATTTTTATTCGAGTAAGTTTAATAATCGAATTAGACTACGCCGTTTCGTTTGTCAACGCCGTCATTAGTAAGATAAACATATCCTTGTGAAATGCAGGAAAATTCGACGGCCTTTTGTTCTTTCTTGTTTGAGTAAGATACTTCTTCAGAAATGCCAAGGGCGGGGATACAATATAATACATTTCAGGTTTATTTTAAAAGTGTAAGGCATAATACTGTTATTTATACTCGGTAAGCTGTTAAAAATTTTCAAGTAAAATTTAACTTTGTGCTGGGAAAATAATATTCAACACAATTTCAAACTTTGAGAAACGTATATAACAAGACAGTGGAAATTTAAACTCGGCGAGCAAGACATCTTTTCAGTTTTTCTTTAATTTTAACTAGAAAGGAAGAACTGGTGTTGGCACTTCGGTAAATTCCACCAGTTCGCTAGCCTTGTTTCTTCTCGCAGCTCTGCTTTTATCCTCTCTGACCATACTGTTTGCACCCCCTGCTGGATATTGTCTTTTCTTTTAAAAGAGATCATTTGACTTTGTTATAAGGATATTAAAATTTTCTTAATTAAATGAAGCCATATATTTTCGCAATAGTGAATATATACAGTCGTCTTTTTAGGTTATTAGTTCAAGGTTGCTTGCTAACTACACCACGGACGATATATTATGTGAAGAATTTATTGAAAGAGAAAGTATAAAAGTTTAGAAAGTTGATAAGCGACACAAAAATTTAGTATTTTGAATTATTTTTGTAATCTAGGCGCATATAAATACAAGTTGCAGCTTTTCAAATTTACTGTCAGTCTGAGAAAATAAATTTAAAAAATAATAATAATAAATACCTATTTATGAATCAAGGCGATTTTCCTTTTCAGTTTTACTAGCCATTACGGTAACTTCGGCTATACTTAAAGTGAAAAGTTTACCAAAACGTTCGAAAGGCTATAGATTTTGTTCGAGAAATTTAGAGGACCATAAAATCGAATGGTTTCCGTGAGACGCTACTCGGGTATCTAAAGCTTAAAAAGTTATCCTATTGAACTTTGAATGGATTAACCACATTTTATCACTTATTTGCAAACAAAGTAGCGCTCACGAGAAGCATATTTTATTTGCGGTTTCATAGTTAACTAGGGTTTTGTTTGATTGATAATCGCTAATCGGAATGTAATTGATTTTTTTGAAATAAAAAGATATGATGTATAAGAAATTATAAAGTTTGAGAGAACAGAAAAACCTCTGAATAGGATCACACAAGCAGTAGGTAGGAGATAATTTTTCGTAGCTCACAATAAGCTGCGCTTGCGACGAGGGAATTTAAAGTATTTTCAAGCCTTGACGCTGGTCCGCGCATCGCATCACCACTATCGATTGGAAGAAAAATGATCGAGTGAAATATATCCGACATCTCGGGTAAACACGCAACATCGCGCGTGAGGCTCAATAATGACAAGTCGCCGCAAAAAAGTTATCAGCGCGCGTATAAAGATTGCGAAGAAGCCGCGAAAAGGATGGACTACTGCTTCTATTATAGAGTGTATACATAGCTATAGCTACGCGAAACGTGTTGCTCGCGACACCCGCGTGGCAAAGATAGAGAGGCTCTTTCTTAAATTATCGAGAATCATACATATATTTTTGCGCTCCTTCTCAATGATTTATGGAGGTGGTTCTATAAGTAGGGCACGGGGTAATTCAAGTCAACACTCTAGCGTGTAAAATATATAACACGTCTGATCAAGCCCGGACGTATTCTACTTATGAGGCGGAACTGTAATGACTTGGAAGATGAAAAATTGCCTTTTTTTCAGTTCATTCAAAATTTTTGCTGATATATCGCTTTGAATATTATCGATGAAATAAACTGAAATTATGCGTGTGATCGAATTTATCATATAAGAATATATGAGTCATTTGGGATATCTAGAAATGAACAAAGATCGATAAGGTTGGAATAACAATTTTTGCTAACTAAAAAACTTGAATAAGCACGTCTTATAACTTGAATTTCCATGGAACTTTCTTCCAGCAATATTAAATGAGACCACAAAAGCCAGGAAAATCACTGCATCAGTTGGGCGATGCTTGCTGCTTAAATTCCCAAAAACTTTCCCTAATCCTCGGAATCACTTGAGACCGCGGCGGTGAGCTCAACAAAACGTGAAATCCTCAAGTGACCGCGATAAGTTCTGCGGCGAGCAGATCTCCAAACCCCTTCGACCCGCTCAATAGCCTCCAGAACTTTAATTATCTTTAATCACGCTCGACGCAGACAAAGAAAAAAATGGTCCCTCGTCTATACGAGGGACCATTTTTTTCTTCAATCCATAGGTCAATCGATGAAAAAAGAGCGGCAACGAAAAAAACTCGGCCCTTTTATCAGAGAATAACGATGCCTCGGATACCAAAAAAAGCACCTCTAAATACGTTGATAGGATTCGCGCGGCTAATGTCCGCTTTCGGAAAATGGCTCGACGTGTCTACGCGGGACTTTCAATTTTTTACGTGACCGGGGAGAAGTCGATTAGTGCGCGGCCTCGATTCGCAACGAGCGCGTGGTTTGTACGAAACGAGTTTGGGCCAGGAAAGCATGCCGAGAGACATTGTCAACGCGCGTCCTATACGCAATTTATATACACGAGAGAGAAATGCGTTTAGGAAGTGGCGAGATGATGAAGTTGACTTTTGCCTCGTGCTGCAGGAATAAATTGTTGATTGACTACAAATTGCTAAAATCTTTTTCCCCTGTTATGATAAAAATTCATAAATATACAGAGACGGTATTGTTCATTTGATCGAACAAATATTTTATGATCGTTCGTGCAAAACGAAAATAAATTATCGAAAAATATTATCATTCATTCAGATCGAATAACATTGCTATTATCAAAGAATAAAACAATAGAATTATTTTATGACGAAATGTTGACCTTAATAAGAGAACTTTGCAAAAAAACAAGCGCATAGTTGATGATTTTTTAAAAGATTTTATTTTTAAAGAACATCAATCTTTCCAGCCACTTTTAGTCCAGCGAGTTTTATTACATCGCAACCATCCGAGGTTCACAGGTTCTAGCTCGAGTTCACCGTCAGAGCTATTTTGTAGCCATTAATTTACACCGGAAGCAAGTCGTGCCGACGAACACGATGAAGACAATCCCCCGGTGAAATGAATAATCTTGCTGGTCGAATTGCGTGTCACGGCGTATTGTTTAAATTACGAGCGTAGCGAGAAAGAGAGCCGCACCCGATTCTCCTGCACGCTTGGAATTTTTATTAGCTTAAAACCCCTCTCCCTTTCTCTTCTTCGCTTTCCGCTCTCCAGCAGAAACACGCGGCGTGACGCGAATCGACTGTAACTGTAAAGATAAAGCGCGCTTGCAAATCTAGCTTGCCTTGGAGTGGAATGCGGGACATTCAAATCGATATTCTGACGCTGGAAAAGAGAAGATAAAGAATGGAGGCAAGTCAAAAAGCTACAATAAAGCTCGCAGACTCGACTTTACATGGACGTTGCTGCTGCTGCTGCTATACAGCGAGCAACGGTACGGAGATGTTACGGAGCTGAAATTTCATAAGCCGAGAAAGGCTCGTATATAGAGCTTTTTGCATTCAGCAGCCAAGGAATCAGAATCGAGACGCGACGGCCAGAGAAAAATGGATTCGTTTCTGCTTCTTGCGTAAGCTTGCGGGATTGAAAGTTTTAATTGGCTATAGAGACGCTCGAGCGCGCGCAGACGGGCCCGTGGAAACAAAGCTCGGGAGTGCGAGGAAGTTTGAAAAAGAGGGGAGAATGAAAACTGAGAGTGAAATCATATTTATACGGAAAGTTTTTGCAGGAAAAGAAGAAAAAAAGTATAATGGCCAAGTAAGTTCCGAGGCTAATAAACAGCCAGGTGTTTACTTCGTTCTCTCTTCCACTTTCATTGTTGATTATTTAAAAAGTAGTCGACGGGCTTCAGAAGGGAATATTGGCGGAAAATAAGTTAAGTAAAAACTCGGTGAAAGTCGGTCTCTTTTCGAAAGGGGTAACACACGCGCAGCAGAGTCGAAATCACGTAAGCAAAGATTCTCGAGGCATACAGACAATGAAAAATTATACACGGCCCCCGAAATCGTCTGCTCCCAGTTCTGTTATTCTCTCCATGTGTGGTGCGGTTTTCTTTTTCCTCGTCTGTCTCGCAGCGACAATCACGCAAAGAGAAACGGAGATACTTTATATAGATTCGTGGGCGGCATCGAGTATTCGAGTCTATGAATTTGATAAGAATCTTCGTGGAGTCGATTAATATTTCCGGCCGACGTGTCCGGTGAACAGGGAAAGCGATTCGTGCCGCAAGTTTTAGCAGTTGAGCAGAAAAGCGTATATGCATGGGCCAGTGTCAAGTGCAAGCTCGGAACCCCTTATGTTCAACTTGCGAGCGAAAACGGCTATTTTAAACGTGATATGTTGCAAGCGCTTTCTATTCCTCTCTACGTCTTTCTCTGAAATTGTACAATTTTGGCCTTTTACGAGAAACTTGTTAGCGTGACCTGAATGATGTACTTGTAGCGACTTTATAACGTTTATTATGATAAATTTAATGATGCCGCGGGTTATAAATGGAGGCCGAGAGATTTATTTTTAAATACATCTTTTGTAGAACACATTTAATAATGCCGTGACTATTCGGCACACTAATAAAATACATTCGTTTATAAATCACAGGAATGAAGCATTTTACATAAATATGGCGCCGTTATTCCAAATAGAAATACTTTTGTTCCCGTCTTTCACCATTGCAAGAGATCGATGCATCCATCAAAGCGATATTCTTTTACGAGTATTATTGCGTATCTCGGTCTACGTTTTCCTTATTTTAAACGCCCTGCATTATTCACGAAACGGAAAAGAAGGCATAACTGATGTCTCGCGTTCTGGCGTCTGCCTGTCCGTCCGCAGGCTCGACACCTGTAAGTCGCATTCCCACCATTTTTTCCGAGCGCGAAGGGAAAAAATGTATACATCAAATATTCAGATCAAAGGTGTGACTATAGCGGCATGAAAGATTGAAAGCCGGGGATAGAAATAAACGCGGAGGGCAGTAAGCGTTCAACGAGCGAATATGCGAAACTTCAAGAATAAAAACAATAGAATATTCCGTGCGCGCGCGCGACGCTCCGACAGCTGAGTGATTCGACCTCGCATATCGCGCATTCCTTCTCTCAGTCTAACAACTTTTCTGCCGCGAATTTATTTTGCATTCCACGACTGTTTAACGCCGGAGAAGCCTCTAATTTCCGTTTCGCCTGCGGATATAGACCTATACCGGCGATATTTTATGTGGGAATTCATCTGGAAAAAGTGAAGGTTCAAGATTTATGCGCTAGAATTTAGTATTGCGGTCTGAATAACGTAGTGATAGATGCATTTCAGAGTCATATTACGAAGTACTCGATTTTTTACTTGAATATTATGGTTAATATTGAATTAACTGTAGAAATTGCGCAGTTTTCACAAGACTGCGCAGAATTAGCGTCTCTTTTTAAAAAAAACATTTTAATGACACTTCAAAATGAAAGTAGTTTGCGTGAATCATATTTGTACAAAGTAGGTCTTTGAAGCTCGCTTTTATCATCGTCTTTATGTGGCATCGTCACATATTTCGTATTATATTGCAAAACTTTTTATAGCGGAAACATTACACGTGCAACTTTTGAACAATAGTCTGGTCATGCTAAAGAATACTGAACAAGCGTGTATTAATTCTGTAAAATTTTTAATGCTCATCGTTATAAGCTACTTACAACCTGCCCTTTATAAATTAGCGATCTATTGAATCTCGAATCTAAATAGAGACGCCCTTTTGTTTATTTGCAGGCAAACATAACCACTTATAAACATAACCACAACGCCTATTAATCAATATTTAAAAAACCTTTGAACAATTATCAATAATGAATAAGGACTGCTATATCAGAAAAACGTAAAATAATAAACAGAATCTGAAACATCGGTGTGCCGGCGCGCCTGACCTATTTTGAGCCTGAACGAAATCATCTGATGTAGTAAGTATTCACGCATAAAACGTATATAAAGTCGTGCTAAGCGCAGTGAAGTAGGTTCAATAATTTATAAAATATCTAGCGAGAATGGGCATGAAACATTCAAATCCAGCTTCTGGCGCGGTAGCTCGCAATACTCTTTCTTCTGCAGCGCGGGTTTCCCTCGCCGGAGCCGCGCATGTCCATGCAATAACGTTAATATCCTCGACAAGTCGTTGGTGACTCGTAACTTTCTTCGTGCACCGGCGTTAAATAATCAACAAACTTGTGTGCCCTACGCTATACAAGGCCGCGTAATTCCTTAGTAACAGACAATTTAACTTGGAAGATAAACGTTTCTAATTAACCGGCCGCGCGAATCTGCTCGCCTGCCAGCTTGTCTTCTCACTGTCAGTCGCGAGTATAGTCAGCAACTGCAGCAATGACGACAACTACCAACTGCGCGACTCTTTTACCCCTTCAGTCACTCTTGCTTACAACAGTTTTTGAGATTTAAATACAAGTTTAGCAATGGTTAAAATATTGTTATACTTACGCTACGCGACTGCTCACTCGATTTTGGGATCTGACACAAGGGCGTAACCAATATTTATGAATAGCGAAATCGGAGGCTCTTCTGCGCCACGTTAAGCCAATCACTTTTGGTGAATTTCGGGCTATACTATTCCTTTATCTTGAATGCGTCAGAGAGCAGGCTAACTGTGTCAGATCCCAATAATAGTAATGAAGGTAATTTATTGAACTCACCTGTAACAAAAAGAAAATATCTTGGTAATGGTATATTTCATTCGCATTAAATTTTGGATATGCCAATAATTAAAAACGAGACATGCGTATGTTTAATTAAAGCACTACTCGGTATTCCCTGATTAATGCCTCAGGCGTGAACGTTCTATTTTCCAAAGATATCTATACCTATTCCTATATCCGAGGCGGCGGATTCGTGACAAAATGACGTATAATCTGAAACTCGGATTTAGGAGCGCAAACTTCAGCTGAGAATCGTAATATCCTCGCACACTCTTTTGCCCTTGCTCTCACTTTGCCCCCTCCCCCTTTCCGCCTCTTAAAGGTAAAATTAGAATCGAAGCATGAGCTGGCTTCTCCGGTGCAGCCGCAGCCATCCGTTTCTCGACCCAGTTTCGTTGAACTCCAAATTTGATTTTAAATAGGTGGTTTATTATCGCGCGCGAGAGGATAGTGCATAATTCATGGGGAAATAAGGGTGGGGAGGAAGAGGAAGGTGGGGAGGGGGGATTCGCGAATCCGTTAAGCCGCTCCTGCAGGTTCGCTGGTAACAACGAATAATTGATTCGAATGGAGATGATGGCGTACGAAGCTCTCGTTCGCTCGCGCCGCGGATTTCAATCGATTGTTCAATTTATACACTTCAGAACGAGCGACTTGTTCCTTTTGGCTTTAAGGCCGACTGAAATATTTAGCAGAGTGAATATATATATTGCAACGGGATTAGATATAACAGATTAACTTGGTTTTGTTTTCGTGGCAAATAAAGCAGACGCGATAAATCTGCACGCAATACTCAGTATAGGATCTCAAGTAAAAAAAAGATCAAAATCACATGGTATCACGAAGAGAAAAACACCCTGCTGTGATAACAATAGGCAGTTATATCATGAGCAGCTCAAGTAGCAGGTCCAACAAGGCTGTTTTGGTATAGGTATAGCACACCGCTAATATATACCTTCGTTAGACCAAATAAAAAAGTAAAGTTTGAGTGGAGGGAGAATGGGCCAATCCAAAACTGTCTTGTTTTACGAACTACGCCTGATTTTTTTCTTCGTGTGTAATGGAATTAATTTTAGCATTATCAAAAATAAGTCAAACTGTATTAAATTTAGCATAAGGCGCCCAACAATAGGAATATTCTGAAAAGAAACAGTATATTAAGCTCGGTAATATTAACCTCGGAGGCATTCATCGTATCTTCTGAGGCGCATTACGTAGTCTCTATATATAAGAAGAGACTTCAAAACTTGATAGTTCGGATAATGGATGGAATTATGCTAAGAGTTTAGGCTCGCCTCTTACAATAGAAGAAGCAGTGGCTACATCTCCGAGGATTCTGCTACCCATTTTAAGGCATATAAACGCATATATATGTAGCGACGTCGCGTTAGGGTTTCTGCCGCCGGCATAATGGCCCGGGTATATTATATATACATATACTAAAAATAACCCCTCACCGGTGGTTGAAAGAGCGACGATGCCGTGATGCTCAGCGCCAGCCCTTCTTATAATACTATCGCTCGTAAAAAAGGACTACTCTTCCCCTATTTTCGTCAGCCAGCGAGAGTGGAAGAGAGTTCAAGCGACCTTAAAGTCAGCGGCTACCGTGAACGACGAGTAATACGTCTCTCTTTTTACCTGTCTTTTTCAGAGCCCTTTTTTGCATCCAATTTTAAGAGTTTTTTTTCTCATTTTCCAGGTTGGGTAAAAAGTACCTTAAGCTGAACGAGCTGGATTTTTTCAAGTGTCATGTGACTCAAAGATAAATGCGACCATTTTGATTTCACGTAAGTACAAACTAAGTTTATCAGACCGAATTTTTATTTACTGCTTTTCGGTAGCATGTAGCTATATCTCAGGTTTTTTTAATAGCAAACGATTCGAGTGGTAAGGTAGGCTTTGATAAATCTAATGTCTACAATCAAAGACAAACAAATGTGACAAGAGGCGAGTCAACAGTTGCAAAATTCTCTGCTATGCTCTCAGTGCGGCCTCAAAGTTAGAAAAATAGCTTCCGATTTAACGATAACTGGCATCTCCGCTCGCTCACTCAATCAAATACATGGAATTGGGAAGTTTCTATTTGCGGCATTCTCGCTACGTAAATAATATACTGTGTGGAAAACCTTCTGTTCAGTCATTACGAATATTGTGTAGTTTCAGAACCGGTAATGAGTTGCACGGCGAATAGAAAAATAGCGTCCATGAAATAATTCAAAAGTAAACTTGTTATAGTATATTATTCCAACAAACATTTTTTCGTCCACGCAGCTTTTTTAAATTCAGTATACGTGAAACTCGGACGATTTGGTGGCTAGATTTCATACGGCTAAGAGCCAGATGGAGCTCCGATATAACTTTAATTAATTCCGCAAATTCCTATTTCGCTCCTTCCTACTGCGCCAGCATTTCTGGAGACTCAGCGAGCCGTAGCCGCCGCACACCGATGCATGTCAAGCATCCATAATGGGCTGAGTCCTCGTATAAATACGCTGCGAAATTTCGATTCAGCTTATTAGAGGATTCCGTGAAATCGAGCTTTATTCGCATCTTAGCACAATAGAATACTTATAATAAAGGCTAATGAACTGGAGCGATTTTGAATAAACTAACTTTATGACAAATGTGATCATAACGTAAGATGATAGTCGTAAAAAAACAATCGAATTTCTATACGAGTTACGATAGTATACTACAGATCTAATCCATATAATAGGTACTTGGTTCCGTAAAAAATAGCCGAAAAATTTCGCAAAGATTTTATCCAGCAGCTTAATCTGCCAGTATAGTAATAAAATTTGCCTCGTCTGACCAAACTCGACACTATCTACTTTAATCCAGTAGACAAACAACAACAAGCCCAGCCGGCGGGATAGCTGATGATGCGCAAAAAAACGAAGCTCCAGTTCGTAGGCATTCCTATTTATATAACTTAGCTCGAAATAAAAACAATTTACGTTCGGCAGTGGATCCGCTATTGACCGGGGCAAACTCGTTTCATCGGCCATCAGAGCGGCTCGAAAGAGAGGCGAAATCGATAGTCCGGCAAATGAAAAGCGTAATCCGTCCATTGTCCCGTGGCGACAGTAGAATTATAAAAAGCCCCGACGACGGCTGGGCATTCGAAAAAGAGGAGACGCAACTGTGTGGATCGTCACCTGCGGGTCGCATATATAGCGCAGTCGCGCATCCGCGGCTGCGATAAACGCCTGTGCGAACGAGCGAAGGGTGACGCGCGCGCGCGCGACGGGGGAGGGAAACGAGTTCGGCAGTTAATATCGAAATGAATAGAGGAGCAATCGACGGGAATCGAAGTGGAATGACCTTATTGCGAGAGACTGCACGAGCGGGTGTGAGAGGTGAAACGAGGCGAGGAAAGGGGTTCAGTATGGGCGAGTATGTTATACCGCAGAGTCTCTCTCTCTTTCTCTCTCTATCCGTCGCCGGATACTCCGCTACTCGCTCGCGCGCTTTCCTTGATCGAATTTCATTCAAATTCGATTCGTTTTCCCGAGAGCCCAAGCGAGCGAGACTCGTACTCTCTCTTTCTCTCTCTTTCTTTCACTTCACTTTTCTGTCTTCCGCACGATATTCGTACGGGCACTCGCCAACAAGGTCATAAATCTTCTCCTAGAAAAGTCTTCCCTCGCGTATGCGTTTATAACGCCTGGCTGTGTCTGTGTATATTATACGCGAGGAGCGGCGTCGAAAAACGACGAGACCGACAGAGCAGGCTTTATCTTCTCGCGTCAGCGGTAATCATCGTCCGTATAAAAGGAGACTCGCTTCGGTTATCGTGCTAATGTGATTTTGCGAAGAGAGAGAGCTTCTGTATTTTCGAGAGCAACCGCGCGCGCTGTCTTTTTTTCCTGAGTAATCGACTTTTGAGCTTGGGAGATCTCGCTGCTCTTCTTCGCAGCTTATTAAGGCGGCTCTCTACCTCTAACGAGTGAAAGCTATTTTCGGACTGGCATTTCGCTGTGCTATAGCCAGCGCGATAATATATAATAAAATTCTTTATCGCGGGAAATGCTCAAGTCGGATTATTAATATCCGCGAAAAATATGGCTAATAAAGCCGAGCCGTAAACAGCTGCGCAGCCGTAAAAAAGTGAAAATGCTCATTTACTTATAGACTCGAAGAATACCCGGCGTTGTGTCGCGCGTGCATAAAAGACCAATATCTTCGGCTAATGGCCGATTCGTAATGGACCGCGTTAAAAAAAGTCGAACCTCTCTCGCGCAGCTGCATCTCGCAGTCGCTCATATACAACATACTCTACTTTTATTACAGGTCGATGCAAACAAAAGCATCCGCGCGCGTATACGTGCGTGCAGCCGTAAATGAAGCTCGCTTGAATCGCGCTTGATCTCTCAAAAAAAAACTCTTAAGTTGATGCCGGAGCCCTTCCCCCTCTTATATTTTGTATTTTACAACTTTTATACAAACTTAAAGTCCGATTTACTTCACTCAATACTACTAAATACTATTGCGCTCAACTCTTGGTTTTTCATTTCAAGCTTTGTTTCAAAAGTTATGTGTAATAGGAAAACAACGTTTTTAGCTGCGACATCCCCGCTTCTGATGGTGCTGCTGATATAAATGGCACTGCGCTCTTTCGTGGACTTTTGCAGCGCGTATGAAAATATACGCCCGCCTCGTATTTCAGCAATGCGACACGTAAAGGCAGTTTGATATACACGATATATGTACCGTGTGAGTTCAGCTCTTACACTCGAGTTTTTTTTATATAATATATAACCGGCGACAACTGCGCACTGATCTCTCTCACGCGCTCTCTCACCTTTCTCTTTATTCTTGCTTCCAGCAGCGTTTCTCTCGCTCTCAAATCTCTAATATATACACTCGACGTTTAGATTGCGACTACGTGTGCAGCAGCGACAAATTTTCGCCGGCGCTATATACCTACGGCTGCACCGTAGATAGAGTGGATTATATAAACATCTCTTATCGGTATAAGTTTCCTCGCTCTCTCTGCTTTATTGTCCTCTCAATGCTGGAGTTAGCTGACACTCGTGAAAACGCAATACTTTACGGCATGAATTTTTCTTGCAGTCGTTTCGGAGGATATATACTGAAGATATTCGCGCTGATTTGAAAAATTGTTCAAGGTACACGTTGTACATACAGGTATATTCGCAGCTTCAGCGCACTAAATACGCGATAAGAGTTTCATTCGTTTGCACGTTTTTCGGCAAAGATAACACAGATGTGGGAGGTATCATCACACACGCGCGAAAACTTTTGACGAGTGTCGCTATATTCTCGCGCGAACGTGAGATAACCACGTCGACACGGCGGCTCGCTGAAAAGTATGTGCGGGCAGAACGCTCGTTGCCGATAACACAAAAAAAGCGACTCTATCTGTCTTCCGACATATTACGGACGAAATCGATAGTACCGATACGCCCGTGTCACCGGCGCTTGTATATAAAAAATTTTCACTAACAGTCAAAAGAAACCACCTACACACATCTGCTGACCGCTCAGGAACTTGAGAATACCATTATGATACTTTCGAAAGATAGAGAGAGAGAGAGAGAGAGAGAATAATGCGCGAGCTAAGGAAAAGTTTAGCGCGCCGAGCTTTTTAGCGCTCGCGCCAATTTAGCATTGTCGCGCTTCCTCCCAATTCAAGCTGACAAATGAGAAATGCCATTCGCGATTAAAAGTTTCCAGCCTGCTCTCGTTGACGCTTCAAATCCATTTCTCGCTTTATTGTTTCGCGAGAGTATTATGGCGTTGCTGTAGCCGCGCGACGCGAATTCAATAGTCAGAAATAGATATTGACGATTCTATTATAAAGATGCTCTTTCGCTTTGAACAATACGCACGCCGGAATAAACAGACAGCGCGATTTATAAGCGGACAATAAATTCCCGCGCGATAATAAATATAACAACTGACATATACGTGTGCATCCTCTCGGGGCGCAAAATATTCTGCAACACGATGTATTTAATCATGGCAGTATTCACGTGCGCATATATGTGCAATAATTGAAACCACATATCATCATTTGTACATGGAAGGGGCTTTCTCTGATGTGTGCGCCGAGAGCATTGAGCCATTAATCAGGGGAAAAAATGACGTGTTTACTAATGTTGCCCACCTGTTTTACACGTAAATATTTATTTGCTCGGGGTGGAATGGATTATTAGGTCTAAGACTATTATATACTTTTCCTCATCCGACAATCATTCTGGTTGTTTATTTGAAACGCGCCACTTATCAATATATATTTATCAATGTAAACAGTCATCATCCTCGATCGACACTGAAAATACTAATTACAGATGCGTCAGACTTTTACGGAATAAATTACGGTTTCCGGCCCTCTAATCGTGACTGGCCGCAAGATCTCGTCGTTATTCCACGCTGAAAGCTCGTCCAACTGCGGGATCATAGATTCAAAGTAGCTGCATCACCATGAGCGTGTCTACACCCCCTAAAGTCTGTTGGGTTCCGTGGGCTCCGTCTCGGCGAATCGAAAAGCGCACAACATCCGAATCGATCCGCGACTAAAATAAACTCGGTCCCTCTCTCGCGCTGCTGATGGGCACATAGTTACGATCTGCGCTCTCTTTCCAATTCCCTAATACTCTCGGCGTCTGCCCCATGCTCGGTCGGGAAATCAAGTCGATGATAGTTATATGAATGAGCGGAACGTGCCGAGAGCTCGTGTACACGTCCCGCTGGATTTTCGAGCCAGGGAATATATACCCGCGCGTTCCACATCGATCGCGAGCGCGGCGCTTTCCCTCTCTCGTGCTGTCTCGAGGCCTCATTCCGTGCTACACTCGCGCAGCGCCTAATGTAGTGCATATCCATGCGGCGGCTCGAGAGCCCCTCCATACGTGCGCGTCTGTATATGTGTGTACGTGGAAACGGCATTCGTTATATATAGATCCTTCATAGAGAGCTTTCCGCGCTGCACCGCCGATGTTACCGCGGAAAAGCATCAACCCAAGTGGCCCTTCGACCACAGTATAAGCCAACTGTACGCGGTTCGAGAGAAATCGCGGCGAGCTTTATCATTCGCGGGCTGCATCGACGCAAGTATTATATCGAGCGAGGAACTTTACATTTCACCACGGGATTCTACTCGCAGGTGGTACTTTCGCCAAGGATACTGGCGGCTTTTCGCTCGGGATTGTTCTCCTTTTTGCTCTTTGCCGCGGTTGCGAAAGTGCTGCCGCTGCTGCTGCTATACTGCTCGTGGAAATTGGACAAAGTTCGTATTGTGTTTGGAGAATTATTTCGACAAGTTGCCCCACCGGATGTTCAAAGTTGAAGCTTTTGTAGCGGAAATTTAAATTTGCTCCGCACGAGATCCGTCGCCGACCTACACTCCAAGCGATTGTGGTTTAAAGTATGGCTTTAATTGAACATAGGCTTTGAATTGTGTGCGATTTTGCGCTGAACCAAGGCACTTCATTCCTCGATAGCAGAAAACTTTGACGGGCACTGGGAGTGGGGCTTATTTGTCACTGTTTTTTGGGCTCGCTGACGAGATTAGAAACTTATAAGGGGCAAATTTAAAGACTTGAAGAGGAAACTTGCTCAGGCTTTGTCTCACGAGTTTGTTCGTTAAGCTCCTCGAAAACGAACTTAGTTTCGATGTATTTGAATCAATAAGTCGGAAGCGTAAATGCCGCTGTGCATCAATTTGACCGGCTCAAAGCCCGTCTCGACAATGTAAGCCGTCGCGTGCACGCACTTTTAAAAGTAGAATTTTCTTTGTTTTGGCAAAGGTTCGTTAGCATCGCGATAAATTCAATTGAGCAACTACTTAATAGCGGTGGTGAAAAACAGAGCGCGATACATCAGCAGAGAGGAGACAAGGATATTAAAACGAAAAGAAATGAACTCACGGGAAGAGCGAGGGCAATAAATTTTCCATAGGATATACGTATCCCATCAGCCGCGCTCTCCCTCATTTTTTTCGTCACGCGCCTGCAATCATCGTCGTTTGTTACCCGGCTTATGAAAACGACAAGTCGGCGATTCATCAAAAAGTCCGGCGTCGTCTCTCCCTCTCGGCCTCTCTTTCTCTGATGCCAACCAGGCAACTTCCACCCCCGCCCCTTGCGAGTAAATCCTTCTCCTTCGGGACACGCTTCCTTCTTCTTCGCCTCCTCCTTCTAGTCCTGCCCGGCTTTGCTCTTCACGTCGGCTTCTGTTTATGGGCCATACTACTTAGTGGCCTCGTTTCCTTCTCTCTCTCATTCTCTTCCTCCCTCTCCGGACCTACGCTAGCTTTCTCTGTCTCTCACACAAACGAAGGTACGATCGTCTTTTTTCCCGTGCGCTTCTTTATCGCGGTATAAAGAACGCGAAAATTTACGGTGGTTCGCGGTGAACGGGGCGTTTTCTCATCGCCTTCTCGAGCGTTTCGCGTTACTCGCTGGAAGGAGAGGGTGTAGATTTGCGGTTGTAGGCTGCTTTTCTCTCTTTGCTCCAACTGCAAGAATAAGGCCGCGGAATTGGAGACGAACGCGATAAGAGTAGCACGAAATTCATCAGGGACGAGGAGAAGAGAGAATGTGTAAATATGGGAGGGTAAAAGACCTGGCGCAAATATTTACTGGTTCTGGACAGTTAAAGCTTTATCGAGCTCATATCTGCCTACGTTTGAATTATTAATTGCGTATCGGCGTTTATTATTTCAATTTTACCGTTATTCCCGTTTGAACGAGGGATTCAAAAAAGTATTATTATTTGATTTGCACAAGCTCGTATAAGTTACGTGCATTTAATTATTTAATCGAGATCGAGAGAAGCAATAGCGTATATAATAGGAGAACAACTCTGATAGAGTACGAAATATGAATAGTGAGCAAAATACAGGTGGAGGTAAAGGAAAGCCGCAAAGAATCGGGTAAGGTCGGATTCGCGTGCTATTATCTGTCCAGGCGATTTGGAGTCTCATGTTTTCACCGATCTGGCTTTCTCTCCGCACTCCTCTCCCTGCATGGGACAAGAAGACGTCTTTCTCTTATTTTTTTCGGCCAACCTCTTCACTCCATCCTATTATTTTCCATTGTCTCTTGTCGACTCGTTTTGCTTTCTCCAGCTATCTCGTCCTATTTATCTCGAGAGCTTCCACCTCCCTTCTCAAATTTCCACTTTATCTTTGGTGTGCAGCTACACTAGCTGACGCTCTGACCTCTGTCGAGAGGATAGAGAGGGAGAGAGAGAGAGCGTGTAATTTTCGCAGCTCGTGTTTATATAGATATGGATATACGCGTGCGTCAGTCGCAGTTTAGCCTTTGTATTATATGCCCGAGCTCCCGCCGGGAGGAAGAGCTTTGGTCGCGTAATTTCGCTGCTGCTGCTCTGCTGCTTCTGCTGTATGCTATATGCTGCTCGCCATATCACGTGGAGAATAGTACAGTACAAAGAAGGCAAATCCAGCAGTAATTATTGTTCGCGGTTCAAGATAAAACTCTCTAGTATAGTTATTCTCCGCGCTACGAGTGCCCCGGATTATTTCGTTCCTCAGCTTGCGGTAGTACTTATAATTGTTTGGATATTAGCTTCTCTCGAGAGCTGGCTCCACTGATGACATCCGTCTACTGATAATCCTTTAACGCTTTTACAACTCACGCCGCGATCTATAAGTCTCTTAACGCTTTATCGACCATCAAGTTAGCGTTGCTCACCACTGATAACGAGATGCACTCCGAGTCCTTCGGTAATTCAATTAGTCACCGCCAATAACCCAGATCCTATGTATTTCGAAACATGCATGCACGAAAATTTCGCCTCTTGAAAGTTACTTTTATTTTACTATATAAAATTATAAATCCCAGGGTCCGCGAAAATCGAGCACGCGTGAGAGACAGAGTGAAAAAGGCACTCCCCCCGACATCGTGATCCACTTCTTCGACACGTCAAAAGAGCCCAATCCTCCCTTTTCGCCAGCCACGTCCTCGTAGTTGCTCTTACTCTCCTCCTCCTCCTCCTCTACCAGTGGCGTCATTTGCACCCTGGTACCTTCCGCAGCAGCCAGTTCCCGCCGCGCGTTATACGACTCGAGCGTGTGTACCTCGCCTACGTGCTCGGCTTCGGAAGTTTCCGAGAGGAGAAAGGGGAGAAATGCTTTTCGCGCGCCACTCCGAAGACATACACAGACAAAGTGAGAAGACCATGCGAGCTTCTTCTAACAGGAAAAATAGCTATCCCAACTCCCTGGTATTGGCCGCCCGGAAAATTTACGGCGGCGGTGACTGCCTGAAATACACAAACAGTATTCGATTGTTTGCCAGAATTTCTCTATACGCCCGGCCATTTTTTCGCCGGACGATGCATTTCACTTTGCCTGATATGTAAAATATGTGTGTGAGAGGAATTCAAACGCCGGAAATGTCTGACTGCATAAGGTTTTGTGCTGAAATATCTAGGTGAAATTCGCCTTGACGGTCTGGATTTTCGTTTAGCCAAAGCTGAATGCAACTTAATACATACTGGCATTACTGTGAATATCTCGCAACTGTTTTCGGTCAGTTAATCCAAAGTCACAAATTTCAAAACGCATGACTGAAATATACAACAAAGAAATACCTTTATGTATCTTCATGTGACACGCGCGCCTCGGGTCATGTTGGAAAGTATAAACTAGAGGCAACTCCGTTTTCTTCTCCCCGATATGTATACCTGCGTATGTGTATGGGAAGTGCACAGATTCGTCGAATCATTCGAGTGGCTTTGTATTATAATATTTGCCGGGAATACAATACAGTGCGCGGTATAAGGCAGAGCTGCTCTCCCGACTTGCTTCGTCGACGGTAAATATCAGCGAACACGAGTGCCGAAGCTGGAGCCGAGGTAATAAGAGTAGGTATATATGTATGCTTTTTAATGGTCTGTTTATACGTACACGATACCTAGCCCTCGCCGCGCAGAATCTTTTCGTTCGCTATAATACTTTATTAACTTTAGTAACGTGTCAGTAGCTATCTTCACAGTATACCTAAATGGTTCAAATAATAACAATCGCATAGTTCCTGAATATAAGTTTTAAGATAACTAAATGCAATCGCTCAAATGCCGTGTATATACGCAACTGTACGCGGCCAAGTGTAAGATATGCGAGATGTTTAAATATAATATACCCGCGTAGTGGCGGTACTTTTTCCAGCAATCTCGCCATCGTAACTTTTCATTTTCTTCGCCTTACAACGTATGGCGCGATCGAACTTAGTTTGCTCCACTTTCCGGCAATGGAAGCCAATGCAAATATGTTGGCCTGCGTCAAATTTTTTTATGTAAAACAGCTTCATAAAACAGTTACTGTGCGTAGATGCTATTAAAATACCCTTAATAAAGTTCCGCCCGTATAAAACGATAACGACTTTTAATAAAATCTCGAGCTTGTACAATCGTGGATGTCAGCGAAAGTATGTAATGGCAGGAATGCGCAGTTTAATTGTTACCAAATTGACGATCGAGTGTTCGTTTTATTGCTCGCGTATATTAGAAACGAATGTATACTGCGTGTATTTAAAACGAGGTAGATTCTTAAACAAGTTTTCCAAAGTTGAAACCCACTAATTACTAAAAATGAATTTTACTTCGTAAGTATTTTAAAGTTCAAGAGAGTGAATAAATCTTGCTTCTAACTTTGTTTTAAAAGCTTTACGAATAAATATTTAAGCTGTCCAGATGATTTATTTTCGAAACTCGAGCAACTCTAAGAGCAAAAAAGGAAGATTAACGTTTGAAAAAGAAAAAAGTTGCGCAATCTCTCGATATATACAATATCACTTAAACAAAATTCGAATCCCTCAGAATTTATAAATTTCGGCTTTCTATTCCAAAAATTCATACATATCTGTCACTTTTTATTCCCCCAACTTTACCCTTCGCAATGTGTAATCCTCCGACATACGAACGGATCGCCCTTATCTTATGCAGTCCATTCGCATGCACGAGGCACAATGGAAGTCGAGGAGAAATTCGCCAGAGAGGCAAAGGTACGCAGATCGAGCCGAGCGACTGCACATCGGATAAAAAGCCATAGCGCTATTCGCGGCCAGGCGATCGGAAGAATCCGTGTTTAGAATGTTCGATATACTGGGTATCTTAAAAATGAAAGAGGGAAAAATGCGAACGATCCACCTCTCCGGCACTATACCCTCTTTCGCGCTTACAAGCGAGTCAATCGATGCGATCAAGCAGCTGCGACATGCAATTCCCCGGCATCCGTCGCCAAGGGATCGAGTCGACTCGGAGCGGCGATATTCGCATTGTGGAAGATTTTCCCGCGGCACAGACGGCTTCTGATAAATGATCCCAATAAAAAAGGAGCGGCCGCAGCGTCTGCGAGCTGTTGCTGCTGCTGTATACACATACTACTGCTGCTTGGGCTTTTAAAATAATTGTATAATATATGTGTATGGATATTGAGGAACAACACGCCGCTCTACGACGAAGACGGTGAAAATTGCGTGGGGAAAGCTGTGGAAGGAAAAAAGAAGCGCTGGAAAAGCGACGAGACGTGCTGTCGTCGAGGCGCACCTAATTTTCAACATGCAACCAAGGAAAATGTATGTTTAACGGCCGCGTATACACGAAAGCAAAATCGTCCGGTCAGTACGTGAGCTATGGAAAAAGTATTTAAGCTCGTTTTGCCTCTAATGAGGCAAAACTGCACATAAAATACGGGGTATCGGATTTAAATCTGATCGTATTTATACAAAATTTAATTTTTAACTGTGCAATATCTGAACTTTTGTAAATAAAAAATTCAATTAAACCCTATCTCAGAGATTTTATGAAACTGAGATAAGAAGGGATTACTTTACTCCAATATTGCTGATGCACTGGCGCGCGGATTTTTGAATAAATAAACTGCGTTCCACTTTTCATAAATAGACATCAGTTTAGCACGTTTAATTACAGTCGCTTATATATTATATACTGATATTATTCTGCTTATTAAATTTTGCATTCTATGAATGCAAAGCTCAGTTGCAGCGTATGCTTTGTACTTGGAGACAAGCGATGAATAAGCACTGATTTCATCCCAACAAATCCGGCTATAAATACGTGAACGAAATTTCATCGATCATCATTAACAGCGCAAGAGAAATAACCTCAATCGTTCCAAAGTCGTTAAGCAAAGATAATTCGCACTTGGTCTCGCGTTACTACTTCGACGATTAATCAAACGCGCTGAGCGTTGTAGGGGAGCGCCGACACTGGACCTGCTCCTCTATAGAAGAGCCGCCGATGCTAAGAGTATAAGTAACCCCGCGCGACGTGGACGAATTAAAGCAGATAAATCTTCGGTCGCGCTATATATAGTAGCAAGTCGTCCCGCAGCGCGAAGATGACTTTTTCCGAAATACCTACTTCTTAAGACTCGGTGTGTGAAAAACCACAGCGTCACTGTGTGTAAGTAAAGTAGCTCAACTCTACTACCACAGCAGCTCGAGCAGCACCTATACACACAGTCTTCCGCGCGAGAAAATATGGGCCGTCGTTTCTCTTGCAGTATATAAGTATACAGCAGCTCGTCCCTCCACATTGTGTTCATTAACCCAGCCACATTACGTCTACAGTAGCGCAAGCCCTGCCACTGATTGCGGCAGCCCGACTTTACCGCGACTCGGTCTCTTATTTCGCCCTTCCGCGACGAAGGGCAGACAATTATACACTAGTTTGGCAGAGGAAGAGGGAGAGAAAAGACACGCTTGGTGCGCTCACTAACGGATCGCTGAACTTAATTTTTCCTCTCGGCCGAACGGATCTGCGTCGGGCAGAGACCATTCGATCATTTCCTAGCTTGAAACCCAAGCTTTTCTTACTAACGAACCGCGAGCACGTCGAGCTACTGTTTTATACGCTCGGCGAGCTAGGGCGCAGACTAATGTACCCTGCTCAGATGGACGGAAGAGTTATAATAATTCAAGGATTCAATTTGAATATTCCGTTTGCGCGCAAGTGTAATGCCTTTTATACTGCTTTTGCTGTGATACCTGCATTATATATATTCTTCACCACGCTATGCTTGAGATGGAATTCAAATATTTCTGCGCCTCAAAAGCGTTCAGTCTTGATAAGCAGAAAAAATGTTCCCTCATTATTTTTCCATACACTAATAAATACCCTGAGCCTACTCTAAAGTCTACGTAATAAACCGAGACTGTATACGGAGGCAAATAAAATTCGTTATAGGACTACAACAACTTTATACAAAATTTCGAACGTAAAATCTTCCGTTCTTTTTGAAGAGAGAAAAAGAGGAAAATTTTGTCGAACACGTGAGCCATAAAAACGTCGTACAACTGCTCGCGTCAACATTCAAATACCATCAGCGTCGTCGTTATAAAATATATATAGCGTAAAACAAAACAAATCACGCGCGTAACATTCTGAAACTACACTCCTCCTGTACACCTCGGCAACGTTTCGCACCAACAAAAAGAACAACAAAAAAGCGCATCGTATACTCTCAGAGATAGCTGGGTATACAATAAATCCGGCGGCGCGAATCGGGGAATTTTCATTAAAAAAGTGTAGCCCCGCTGTCGTGTGCCCGCAGGTGTAGGGTTCCCATTGGTGTCCTATAGCTGTACTCCAAATAATTACACCAAGTGCTCAAACGTACGAGCTAGCTCGGCCACTTTAGCTCCGTAATCGATGGATCCAATATAGTCGCGGCGATACTGTGCCACGTATACACGCATCTATATATAGACCCGGCTCTCAGTTGAAGGCGAATACCGGTATGCGTGTACAATACTACGGCTTCGGCAATAAATCATTCAACGAAAAAGCGAAAATCGCTCAGCTCTGTACTATTTATATGATGCATATAATTAAGTGCGTTTACAAAAACTTACCGAGTTTTGGCTGGGCTGGTCGTTATGGAGCGATGGTCATCGTGCAGGTCGGATGGTCATCTCTCTGTGGGCTGGGTCTGAAAGCAAAAAAAGAGACGAGGCCAAGGTTTAATAAGCGAGAACGGGATGCTCGTTCGTTGCATATAACGAAGTCGGGGAGAAGAGGGACCGCGTCGCGATGTATATTCATGAGGAATGATTCGCGCTGCGAGTCCACAGAGAGAAAAGAGAAAGAGCAGACGAGCGAGAATGGAAATAGAGCGATAAAGAAGACTGTGCAGTGGAAATCGCCGCGAATCTTCGGGGAGCCGCGGCTGTTTTCAATTTGCGCCCGTGGACTGTGCGCAGCAGCAGTTGCATGCTCAGGGGAAGGAGTTATCGCGGAAGTCGAGGAAAACTCGAACGACTTTTCTTCGGCTCGAGCGAATGCTCCGGTAAAACGATTCTATTGACGTTTTCTCGCTTCATTATTCTTATATAGGAGTTCGACGCACCGCGCGCTGTGTGACACGCACTGCCTCTGCAGCTATTATGTGAGTAATAGCGAGCAAGGCTTCCCCTCTCTTTCTCACCTTGACGTTCTCAGCCCAGCTCCGACTTCCTCTCTCGTATTTTTATTTGTGAAGAAAAACGGAAACGTAGCGAGTCGATAGAACGCTGATCGAAATTACTGTGTGCTCTCGGTATAAATTTAAGTAAACCATGATGATTGATTTTCTTTAATTCGAGTTTGGAAATGCGTTTTGATTGTCGGGAGCTGAGAATTCTAGGATGGCTGTGTTAGCACAAGTATTGCTGCCGTTAAGGACTGCCGTATTTACAGCTAGATGTATAAAATCGTCGATTCTGCCTGTATTGACTTTTAGAATTCACTGGATATTGACAAGCCGAACGAGTAAATTTGCTTGATCAGCCTGCATGTAGTAAAATAAATAATAGTAACAGCTTTCATTTCGTGCCCAAACATATATCAATCCAAGCGTTCAATATTAACGATGCTTTCCCGGGAAAAAGTTACGCCGGAAATCGGTAAATAAAAACGAATTTCGGGAAAGCTAGTTTCCTCGACGTATACATAAATAAACCAAACGAACCTGCTGATCCGCATTGAAAATGGGAAAAAAGTCCCATGTGAAATCCGCCACCGCTGCAGCCTACACTTTTGCCCCGCTTTAACTTTCAGCAATCCCAATAGTGCGAACCTTTTGTATATATATACATGTACCTCGTACGAGGAAAAAAAAACAGAAAAAAAGTCGGGCCAACAATGTCGTCATTAATATGCGATCCCGAGAGTGAAAATGAAAAAGGCAAAGGGAACGAGAGCGAATAATTAGAGCGCGCGCGCTTTAAAAATTCATGCGTCAATCCCTATCGCGCTCCCGCAGTCGGCATATATATATACGCTCGTGTTGTATTTGTGTAGCGTGCGAGTGTCGTCGGGTTTCCAGGGCGAATTTGCGGAATTCGATCGGACAGTAGCAGCAGCGGCTCGTACGTGCAGCGAGAAACTTGCCGAAGACAAGAACTCACGAGAGTCTGTTTCTACGCCGAGCAGTGAGAGGAGAAGATTTCTCTTTATTTTTGTTCGACCAAGTTTGGCAGGCCGTTGTTCGCGAGCTTTGAATGAAAATGTATCTTCTTATTATTCAAGATGGGCGCGTGGACGAGGGACTCTTTCATTTCGGTGCGATGACTTGAATCACTTTGAATTTTGTATACATTCTGTGTGCATGATATAGTTTCTAAAATAGACTATTTATACTTTTGATTGGTCATGGTTATTTAATTTTGATATAACAATCGTGCTTAGAATTCGCTTTAAATTATTCTCTAGAACTTTTAAGACTATTCTTTTTTTCTGAATAAAAACAAAAGTTGCATTATAGTAATGATATAAATTATAAATCAACGTATTAGTGAAATTTTAACCACGTTAGGATTATAAATGTTATGTGATTTATTCAAAAAATCATAAAAGCTCTCCATTAAATCTGTTTATACGAAGCAGGTTGAACAATTGATTATAGCTGCGCCCCCAGCTGAACGGTTGATTCAATAAATAAATTCATTTAATAAATACTTAATGACGATGTGATAGCTATTGTGTATTTCTTAGAAAAGATTTATTCCGAACAGTTTATAAATTGAAATTAATAAATATGTAAAATGTTTAATTTTATTAAAGAAGACAGATGAGTAGAGCTCGTATAGATTTAGCCAGTATGCTAATATACATTCTATGATACATAAAAACTTTTTTCTTGAGGCAAATTCCGTAACCTGACGAAGAACTCGATTACCGTAACTAGCAAAGGGCGATGGCTGAGGTTCAGTCGGAATAAGACAGAGAAAAATAGCAAGAAGAAATAAACAGATGGCAGTCATATCCGCGATTCTCTAATTAAAAATATAAGTGTCATGCGCTGTTAAAATACATCTTCTTAAATCTGCTGATTCTCATTAAGTTCTTGAACGAGGGCAAAACAATCACTATGCGCAAAACTTTTCGGAGTCAAACATTCTTTTGTTCAGTTATTAGATCGTTTGTTATGCACAACTATAGACCATTCACTTTTATATATCTTCAAATCGAGACTTATCGCTAAGTTCATTTTGAGGATGGATTATGTGTTGTTGACAACCGATATTACGTCTATCTATACGGAAAAGAATAAATTTATCATTATTGTATATCAGTGCACCAAGTTGAACTAGAAATTTTTGAATCACGTAAGAAGATTATCTTCGGTATAAAAAAACTTCAACCCTAAAAATTTTATAGATACTTCTTGTCGAACGATTCGAGCACCTGTTTGAAATTGGCAAACGATTTCTCAAGAAAGTCGTAATATAGGCTCAAGCGCCGCAGCAGCACACGGAAAGTAATAAAACACCCAGGATTTCGCCGGTTGCGCGTCAAATGTGACCCAGAATGTAAAAGAGAAAAAATATAAATTCGGGCTTGGACATTTGACGCTTCGCTCATTGCGAACCGAAAGAACCTCTGTCATTTCACCGATGCTGAGTCAATACTAATCAATACTTTTATTGAATCAATACGAATGCTGCCGAAAGTTCCACACGAGACACATGTTACCCCCTCCTCTCACGTCCCTTGAGATTTCCAACTCTACACATCTTTGAGGAGTCTTAGCGAGCAGAACTACAGCGCGATTCGCTTTGAATTTTGAACCAAGGTTTACACGGGTGATTAAATGTCTTATACGTGACGTGCTTAGCAATGACGGATATCAAGTATTATCAAAGTAAGAGTTTTCCTCTTTTCTAAGTGTTGGAGACAAATATGGGCTTTTGTAATTTGGTTTATACGGCGATGAAAAAAAAATACAGTGCTCAAGAATGCTGATGCTTTTTGAACATTAACTGTTGGTGCTATATATGATATGGTATAGTGTACTGAAACAACGGCGCTGCTTAACCTCGACACGTGGACAGTGGATGAGTCTGAAGATTGATGATACATACTTATTAGCAATGAAACTGATACGAAAGAATAACAGGATGTATACCTAGGACTTATCACTGACTAGTACTTCTTATTATTAATTATTAATATTTTAGTTAATTATTTCATGTCGAAAAAGACATTGATAATCTTCAAAGTGTAGCCCGTGTCAAAGGCGCCATTTAGCCACGCTTCTACTACGACATTTTGAAGTAATTAATTAAAGCTCAAACAGCGAAACACAACAGAATTTATCATCTGAATCTCTCATCAGAAGCATCTCCGAGTTTCTAAGCATACTAATAACTAACTTCATAACAGTAGACAATTCGTCAACATTCATTTATTTCTTTGACTCAGAGTATATATACATCTCAACTCAATATGCATTCAATAATTTTTAAATTCAATTAACTTCAGGAAAAATTCAGTAGAAACTGAGTTATCAAAAATGGATTAAAAATTCAGACATATGCTAAATTCATCTTTTTCCTTGATACCTATATGCACACCGTAGTCCCTTCGCCGTCTAGTGGTTTTCTCTTCGGGAGGCAGCATATATAAGAGGCGATGGAATATTTATTACAGCGCGAATATGAAGTCGGCTAGTCTCCCTTGTCGTTTCGGAAAGCCATAAGGAAGGAAGGAATACCCAGCAGGAAGTCATCCGGCGTATGTCCGCACCGCGAAGAAGTACGACGAGTAAGGGAATCTAGAGCCAATCCGTTTGCGAGAGAACACGGCTCATGAATATGCAGAGTGGCGTCACACGGAGTGCGGTGGCAGCTACCAGATATAAATTTTGCACGCGGGGCTAATATCCTTATTTGTCGCTTATTAATTAGTTACGCCTTTGCAGTCTACGCGCTCCCCGGGGAGTGACTTACGATGAGTGCGCGCTTTGAACGTATGCGCGAGACTCTGTGGGTGGGTTTATATTAGTTATAATATGCTGTGGACTCGAATATTCTTTTTCCACGCAGACTCACATATGCCAAGTAGAATAAACATTTAGAATTGCTGGATAAACACTTACACGTATTAAAAAATGAGTTACAACACTTTATAGGTGTAAGTGGATTTTTTTTCGAAAACTTTGAGATTAATCAGCGCAGACTAATAGAAAAAATATCTCGAACAAAACGACCGCTCTTATATAGGTCGACGGAAATTCTTTTTTTTTACCACGCGTATAACCTACTTACGTTATCAGTCGACGTTCAGTCACAGCTATAAGAGTCTGTCTACATATTTAAGAAGCTCCGATTTAACTCAGTCGGAGGAAAATTTCGACTTCATCCCCGAGCGCGATAGCATCAGGGAAGCGTAAAAAAAGTCGAAGCCAGTATATATAACGGTATCTGCTCTATTCTTGTCCGCTCGCGTTAGGCGTGGATCGATACGCACGGAATTATCTTAAAATACCATTACACGACCGAAATTCTCCCTCTCTCTCTCTCTCCCAGCTGCAACCACTTCTGTCAATTTTCCACCCCCTTTCCATTATTTATCGAGTTTAAAGCGAAACCGCGTTCCACTCTCAGAGCCACCTTTCCTCTCTATCTCGATATACACAGACTTGCCCGCGCGCGCGCACACACACACCCACACAGCCAGCCAATCGGCCCTGCGTCCAAAGTGTTTCTGGGTTATGCTACCCAGCGGAGCAGCCGCGTAAAATTCGCTCCGTATCCGCGCGAGCTCGCGATTTCAGCTTTCTGCTTTTCATAAATTTCGTTTACGCACGGAATTGGCAGGAAAGGACCCGCGGATAGAGAGGACTCTCGGCGATGTTTGCATATGCCGTTCGTACGCGCGACACGTTCATCTATATATACATACGTACATATAAATGTGTGAGTGTATGCGCAGTGTGTGGGTGCGCGCTGTATAGGACTAGCAGAGAGCAGAAACGAGTTTCTCGCTATGCATGTGCAGAGCGCAGCGGCTGCATAGAGTGTGTATAGGTGGAAGGCGCTTTCCTGCGAGCGTCGCCGCCAGAAAACTGGGACGCCGTAACGAGGTAGAACGTGTGCGAAATTCGAATTTCTCACGCGCCACGACGTTCTCTCGCGCGGAGCAGTGGCGGCGGCAGCGGCTTTGTAGGGGCACCTGCGCGAGCCCCGAGCGCGCAGTACAAAGCTCGTTTTAATTTAGCCTCTCTTGCGATGCTAGCCTTGATTTTGCTGCCACTGCCTTTTCTTTTTTTTTCGAAAGTGGACTGCACGCTCCGGCTTTTCTCCGGGAATTAAAACGAAGCTAGATTCGCATTTGGTCACCCCACGAATTTCGTTATCCTCGTTTAGACTGGGACTCGATATTTATTACTGGAATAACGTTTTCTCTTCTGATAATAATGAATAAAAAATTTAACAAGCGTTCTCTTGGCACAGCACCAGAGCCATAACATTTCAGCGCGCATTATTGGCGATATGAGCACACCGCATTACTTTTCCGACTGGCGCGGACACTTGAAGAATCGTCGTCGGAATTGTCCGCAACAAGTGCTAACGAAGACGCATGGGTTTCTCCCGAAAAAACGACGCCGGGAAAAATACGGCAGCGCGTCGCGCGGATGTCGTTGGCTCGATAAAAAAATGAACTTTAAAGCGGCAAACGAAGATTCATGAAGATGAAGAGAGCACCAAAAAAGTGCGGACTCGCAAAAAAGCGCGGCCGTGATAAAACTTGGCCGACAAAGAGGAAGAGAGAACAGGGCAAAAAAGTGTGAATTCGTCCATTGTAACGCGTGTTTGAAGAGAGAGAGAGAGAGACAGACGCGCAGTCATGTGGAAAATATCACGAGGGGAGGCAAAATTTCCACTCTTTATTCCTCTTCACTTTTGCTCGTCCCAGCTTTATTGCAGTATACTCTCGGAATTGGCATTCTTCTTTTTTGCTCGTGCTAATTTTGTATACGCGTCAGGTTAGGCGAGAAAAAAAATTTGCATGAAAATTGTGCGAGACCGTAGCCTCGTAATAAAAGCAGTGATATTATACGCGATGTGGTCAGACGGTTGGGGCATTCGTGAAAGTCCTACATCCTCGCATATCCGCAGCGATTTTCTGATGGGGATACTCTCGATTTTCCCCGATGTCGGTCTCGCTTCAATGCCAGAAGAAAGGGTATAAGAGAGCCGAGGAATCGATATGAGACGCCAGGTGTGGGAGTCGCTCTTCTCCTCCTGCCGCTAATGACACAAGAGACCGACGAAGAAGGCAGAAGGAGGAACGCGCTGCGGCATCAGTAGCGAGAGAAGGAGACCGCACTTTCGAGGAGCCGTATTATAGAGCGCGCTAAACTCGTTTTCAGGAGCGCGAGCTTCGTATCGAATTACCACCTTGCACCGGGTATAGCGCGCTGATGCCGTGCGGGGCTTCGTCTCGCGGGGATGCAGCCCTGAAGGCAGCAAGAGAGCTTTTGTGCACGTGTGCGCGCGGTTTGCGGCTAAATGAAGAGACGTATACGAAGAGAGAGCATAGAAACAGTAGCTTTGTTTCTCAGCACAATGATGACCGGTTTCTGGCTCTGCTTACATTGTTTACTCCTTTGGGGGATATCCGAGGATTTTTCCCAGTAAATAATGCAGTATCTACGCGTTTTTCTTCGATTTAGCGACGGTATGGCTTATTGAGTTATGTCGTCAAAAGTATCGTCGAGCCGAAATAACGCTTGTGGCACATTTTCAGTTTTTAAGTACATTACTCTAGCCCCTGCATTAACGAGGGCACCGCGGATACTGCGACTCATTCAAATATTATGCTGTTTAAATGGAAATGATCCACTATCGAGCCTTTAACGTAATTAATACTCATCCGAGATCCGGGCAATGATAATGGATCACCCGCGATTTTCTTTCGTCGAATGCCCCCGTGCTTTTCTAATCATCGTTATCGTGACAAATCGCTTTGTGTGCAACTTTATCATATAACGCATTAACACATGCTTCTCATGTAAGTAGTATGTGCCCTCATATCAGTCTGAATGAAAAGGAAAAAACAACACCCCTCGACCATTTTTCACGAGAACCAGCCTGTCGAGCGTGAAAATTGACAATCCAGCCAATCGCATAGCCGGACGACACAATAAAATATCGACAGCAGCCAAGTCCCGCTCTCGCGCACTCGACTCGTCGTTTGTCCCCTCAAAGTAGAAGAACGACGTTCAAGAGTAGTAGTACACCGGCGGCAGCAGCCGGCAAGTCGAAGAGGGAAGATGGTCACGTTCGGCCCTGACCGGGAACTGGAGGTACCGCGTGTGTGAGCTGCTTTTATATACACACAAGGCAGAGGGAAAGAGAGGAGGAGAGAGCTGCTGCTGCTGCTGCAGGTGCTGGAGCCGAGCAATAAAACACGCGGAACACACGCCAGCAGTATGGCATCTGGCACACGCCTCGACAGCACACGAAGCTCGCGGCCAGCAGAGGGAAAAAAGCCTTTACCAAGCTATTAGAAGCGTCGCTCGTTAGTTACCGCCGCCACCGACTTGATAAATGGCCTCGCGAAGCAGCCGTAATTTCATCGATGCGTTTTCGGAGAGCATAGTTCACCCCGCCTCGTCCCCCTTCCTTTTCTATACGTATCCGCGCGCGCGCTTTTTTCGGCTGAATTAAACCAGGGCGATAAACGGCCGTCAGGACATTGATAGCGCGAAATGCACTCGAGCGAATTGCCGAGGGGCAGAGCGACGGCTGGACGGACGTGTGGGCGCATGAGATTTGACGCGATTGGACGCTCGAACGATTCTAGAGCGAGAATTAATTAGGCGTTGATAGTAGTTGACGTAGGCGACGTTCAAGTGCAGGGATATATATGTGCCGCGCTGTTTCGACGACTATTATTACTATACTGGAAAAGACCCGATGATTTTTTTATTTCGAGGTGCTCTGACCGAGTTGCGAGATGTGTTTGACATAATTATTGTTATTATAGCTATGCTTTTTCCGTGAAAGCTTTAAGCCGTTAAAAGACACCGAAAAACATTAGCCGGGCACTAACAACATATATCCGTTGAAGCTCTTAAAATTGCACAGAACAGAAGAGGAAGTTTGCCCGAATGCACGATGAACGGGAATCAACTTCTATTCTCCAGCTTCTCTCTCTCTCCTCTTAGATCGTGCGCCTCGAGAAATCTGAGAAACGTGAGCCTTTCTCTCCTCCTTTTTTTTCTCTCAAAGAGCATAAATTCTTCAGCCGCTTTCAAAGCCGCTTCGCTCACTCACAAGCGAGTCAGACAGAAAGAGAGAAGGAGACAGAATCCATAGTATTACGCAAGCACCTCTCAAAAGCGTTTGCCGTGGTGAAAAAGAACAGATATGTGCGGGAGGATCGCGGAGAAAGTCTGACGAAAATACGAGGGAAGCTCCTATTTTTCTTTGCGGTTTGACGATTTGTATATTTACTCGCGCGGATCTCGTGATGTTGATGCGTTATTCGCTCTCAGCTCTCGTTAACTGCCCCCCATGTATATTAAAAAGCTTTCGGACGTGTTTGATGACTCATAGCGTTTATTGAAGCTTTCGCCGAATCTTCATTTTTTGACTGCTTCCTAACGTTTGGGCAGTTGTTCTTTTTTAAAGACGTGCTCTGTCGAAAAACGTTTCCACATTCCAGGGAAACGAAGTGATTCGTTTTTTACCGAGCTTCTCTCGATGAAAGCGAGGAAATATCGAATGCTGTGCTTTTTCGTGTATTATCCTGACAAATGGACAAGAATAAACTGCCTGTATAGTATCACAAACGATTTCCTCCGCTGAGGCATACCTACGCCCATTCCCTACACTTGCTGTTTAGTGCGTCGAAACGCTATAAAAGTTTGCTCCGAGTCAGAAAGAAAAACTTGCTATGTATACCTCTCTAATACGGAAACGTATACGTGCGACGCCAATAACATCTGGGACGGGCGCTAGTCTCCATCAGCCCATATAATTACGTAATTCCGTTTCCATGGCGTCCTGATTAATCCCATCCTCTTAAAGAGCAAGCTGACGCACAGCCAAGCAAGCGGTATGCGTACTCCCACCTTATGTTCCATCTCTCTTTCTCTTTGTAACCTACTGTTATATATTGGTATACGGTGCAAGAAGCTGTTGAGAGTCTTCAAACCGCGAATAATAATTTTAAGTACTTTTTTATTATAGATTGAAGTAGAACGATTGAGATTCACGTATTTTCATTAGTAAAACAATTGACTTTAGCCAGAGTCAGCGTAGTCTGTTTACGTGTTCAGCTGATTTTATCTCACGTATCTACGCTATCTTTCCGTCTACGTGCAATATCTCGGGCAATTCCCTCAAAGAGCCGCGAAGAAACTTACTACTGCTGTATGCGCGTTGAATTCATAAATATTTTATACCAAGTCGAAAGCGAGAACGAGGAAGAGAGATGTAGTTGGGAGTCTCTTTTCATTAATTTCACCCTTTGTTAAGCTTTGTGTATTCTCGACGTTTTTTTCTTCTTTTTTTACTCTGCTTCGTTTGGCTTACTGGCCGCGAAAGAAGCTGCACTAGTTTTTCCTGCTTTTTTTCTGACGACGCAGCGTGAATTGAGGATTTTAATTATTCGAGTCGAATACACGCCAAACCAGAGTAATAATAAGATATACCGTTATATTATTCATATAATAACGCAACTTTACGTTCTTTTGTAATACACGCGATAAACATCAAACTAATTGCACGTTGGATATTGATATGTAAAATTGATTAAATATTGCGTTATGCGCCTTTCAGTGCAGAATGCATCGGTTATGAATAATGTATGTAGATAAAAATGAATGATTATTTTTGCGTTGATTAATCGGTTTCATACTGCGTGTAAACAAAAATGTGTTATGTATAACAGTACTGTATAGCTATAATATACATGAGGCTAAACCAATCATCAAATTTATGTAACGTAATTAGTTGCTTGTAGTGTGTCGTGTTCATCAAAATAAATTAGCCTATTATATTAACGACCATATTGATTCAGATAATACTCATGATACTAACAATGCAAATGATAATAATAGGATTCATCAATCAATACACTGGAGTAGATTGCATTTTTTTGAACGCGTAAAAGACCACTGAGTGGATAAGAACTTTTAAAAAATGCGCTCTAAAAAGCTCAATCTGTGCCGCCTAACCGCCTACATTGTGATGCGAGAGCGCGAGACCTTAACCTATATTTCACGCGACCGCGCACCCTGCACTGTAAAGTGTAAAGTATAGATCCAGTTACCTATACCTATACGCACTCGCCCAGCTTTCGTACACCTATACGTATAGAGACACGTACGGCACATGTCAAAATTTTTCCGACGCGTCACTCTCGAGGCTAAATATGATTTCACTGCGTGAAAGGAAAGTGGTACCATTATGCCCGGAATCGAATCTGTTATGTTATATATCTATATACGCGAATGCACTTCGCGCCCGCGTGCGTCTTCGAAATGGAATTTGCGAACTATTATCGACGTTTGTTTTTTTTTATCTTTCAGTGCATCTACGGGAGAAGCGGAGGGTACCAATATATATTAGATTGACGTGCACGTGTGCTCGCAAAAATTGGATTTTTTCCAAACGAGGTTAAGCTTTTAATATAGGCTCGAGAAAGTCGTGTGGACAAAAATTCGAGAATACGCGCACACACACATATTCGCGCGTGCGCAGTATCCGAATGTTTCTTGTGTAATGCAGAGGAAAACTTTTAGAGTTCGTAACCGCTTCTCAATCAAGTGCGCGCAAACATTAGCTTCAAAGTGAAAAAAACTCAGGAAAAAGCTCGCCATGACTTGCAGCTTTTTGCGGCAACTTTTTTAATCTCAAGAGTTGGCTCTATTTTGATACTCCGGTTGGCGAGCGCGCGCATCGTATACCACTCACCGACACGAAGATAAATGGTCGGGATTGTACTTTTTGACATCCGTAAGAACGAAATCAGTCGAGCGTACTTTCCGCAAGCTCTCTTCCAGGACGAAAAATTTTAAAGCTCTCGAAACAAATAATCCTCTTCTTCTTATCGGATAGATCGCTACTGGAACGATAAGAAGCAGTCCTATTCAGAATTAATCGCGACCTCTTGAGCAATTTGCAAATTTTATCGTTACTTCCGCGGAATGAACAGCAAATTCAATACCACGACTTGGAGCACAGATTGTTTGTATACATACCTATATGTATATTCAAGTCGCTAGTATATAATGCCGCATAATAAGCATTTTTTGGACCGAGGGTAATTGCGGTATAGCGCGGCCACGTGTATATATGCATTGCGACCCACTGCGATAGGCCCAACCGAACCGTAAAGGGACGCTGCTATCGTTTGATCTCGATTACAGCTGCCTCATCTATATGTCTGTTCCTCTTACTCTCGTATTAGCGTCGCCCGGCTTGCCTTCCATTATTACGCCCTCGGAGCAATTCGACAGATGATTGTCGAGAAATCGCGTCGACGTTGGTGCATAGTCCGTCCCATTATACTCGCGCGCTATATAACGTTATGTGCGGGCATATTGTATAATTGGCCCCCTTGCGCCTTATCACTTTCTCCTGACCGTGCTTTGCTGCAAACCGACTCGCTGTTTTCGCGTCGTTTTTGCGTTTACATTAACATATACCAGATATACCAATATACATTCTGTATTTCGACCCGAACCTTCAATCGAAATGATGAAATTGCAGCTTTTTTCATGCAAATTACTTTTATTTTTCGCCATGGCCTCACTAAAACGATACAGTTACGGTAAAAGTGCAGGAAGGCCGGAAACCGGTAGATTCATTTAGCAAACAGTGCGAAATTGAAATAAACATCATGGAAGCAATTACGCGGTGTTTTTATACTGGCTAATCGAACTGACCCATATAGAATTTGCACACGTACGCGCTTCTGTGGAGAATCAACAAATAAAACTCTCAACGTACAAACAAAAGCGCGCTGTACAACCAAACAATCTATACATGCTGGAGCACGTTTTCCTACACGCGCGCTTCAGTCGCGGTATAGAAATATTCATCAGTTGCACGTCCGTCCAAACGTAACATCGGCAAACAGTATGCGTGATGAGAGTAAAAATAAAAAAAGAAGCTTCGAAATCCAAGCGAAAAAATGCTTCTAGCCAACTGCTCGGGCGCCGAAAAAATATCCGTTACACATCCCTCTCGGAATCGACGCAGCAAATTGCTACACCGGTTCTCGCGTTCTGATTCCATCTCCAGTGCCGCGCTGCATGCTGCAGTATATATATAGCCTATCCCATACGCGCTTCGGCTTTTCCCCGTGCGTCGCTTTTCACCGACAGCGGCCACCGATCGCGTCATCGCCTTTGATCGATTCGCGTTTCCGGCGAGAGCTTATCGCGTCGCCGCTCTCTCCCCCATTGTTTATGCGTGTCCTCCTAACTTTTGCCCCGCGTGCAGGTTGTCCTATCTCGCGTCCGGACTTTTCTCCTTCCTGTCATGCTCGTTTTTGATCTTTTGTCTTTTTTTTGCAAGTGTCGCACGCACTGCAACAGACGCTGAATTTATTGTCGACTGATAGATGCGCTATACTCTTATCAAGGCTATGAGCGCGGAGTTTTAGCGTGAGAGAGCTCGTGTTGTATTTATTGCGAGAAGCTCAGCGCACCTACATATAGCCAGTGTTTTATGGATATTCAAGGGACGCGAGTAGCAAGCCAGAAAAATTGGCGAGAGCGCTCGAGAGCCGCGTTTTATTCGTTTTGAGAATGAGAGCGACTTTGCCGTGCGCGCAAGCTCCTCCTCGCTCTCGCACTGAAACATGTTTGCGTGCAAAGTATGCGTCAGCGCGTGGACTTTTTACTGCGCGCGATTCTTTTATTCCGCTTTTATAGCTTCACTTCATAGTTTAGTGCTTAATATTTTTTTCTGCACAGTCTACGAAGATTATTGCGTTGAGGAAGCGAAATATACGCCTGTGCTCTATATTATATCAAAAGTGTGTTAGATCCGTCGTAATCGATCGAGCGAATTTCGTAAGAACTTGCATAAGTTTTTCGTACAACAATATTGGAGTTGGATATTGAGAAAAGGAGAGACGAAGTTAGCTCAATCGGTATTATATCACGCGAGCTTATTGAAAGTCGCGCGCATGATTCAATCATCTCGGGCCAATTTTCCAGGATTATTATACAGATGCCGTTATAATCCAGGCGAGTTGTATCGAAATTTCTTCCAACCATTCTCTCTTCCCTGCTACAAATATTTGAATTGAATTAAATACAGAAAAGCACTTTTAATCAGTGCAAGCGCAAATCTTATACGGACTCCTCGCTTTTAACGTTTGCCCAGTCGAGCGCGCGCTGCTGCACAGTGTTATACAGCAGAGCCCCACGGCAGCAAACGAGCCACTGCACGCCAGATCGAAATTGCTTTTGCTGCAGCAGCTGCTTCTATATAAGTAGCATTGAGTGAGAGAGAGAGAGCAGCAGTAGCTCCGGAAAAAAATCAATTTCCAAACCCCCGGGGAATGCAATATCATAAACTGTGTTAAAAGTTCACATGCTACAAGAGTTAATTTCATTTATCGTATCGGTTCGCGGCCGCGTGTTCACGCACGCACACACACACACACACTGGAAAGCAAAACTAATCCATTAAAGCGCAATAGAAAAAGCTCGAGCTGCGCTGCATCTGTCGTTGATTAACCTGAATTCTTTCGCGATCAGGGCAATTCTTTTTAAAAGAATTTATCACTCGCGCAGCATGCAACACAAAACCATTTGCAGTAAGAGCGAAAATTCATTTCGAAAAAAAAGAGGACGACAGAAACGCGAACAAGCGGACGACAAAAAATAACGCGCGAGGGAGGGTGAAAGACGAGATGGGAAACAAAGGATGACGCGGCACCCTCGTAATATCGCTCGAATGATGAAATTACGCCGAAGAGCACAAAAGCTCGTTCGAGTCCTCGAGCCTCTTCTGTCTCTGTACAGCAGCATCGTTCCGGCCTTATGTCACAACCGCGCGGGAATTTTCTTTAATACAACGCTTTCTCTGCTGCATATGCACCGGGCGCTCGCCCATCGTGAATAATGTCGGGCTGCGCCCGCCCGGCGGCCGGATTATCGATCCCGCGACGAAAAAGGTGCATCGAATAAAGATTTAAGGCTTGCTCGCAGCCGGGGATATCGCGGAGGAAGATTTAGCATGTCAGTTGCTATCCTGGATGTTCGGGGGCTCACACGTGTATGCCCGGATTCAACAGCTGCGTTTTCAGGCTGTTGTAGATTAAACTTTCGATATCTTGCAGACAGTAGTCTTTTTTTTTTATTTCTGCTATATGTAATCCGATGTTTGTTTTTGCATAGTTTTCCTTTTGGTTCCGTGTGATTACCGTCTAGCAAGGTCTTAAGTTACAACATAGTTTAACGCACGTGGAAAGCTTCAGAGGTAGTATAACTTTAAGAACGCTTTGGTAAAGTCAGTTACACGCATTCTCAACATTATCTCTCCTTATTCTCTAAACATACCGAAAGTGCTTTGTTAATTCTTGAAAGTTGCTACCGTCTCACGCACGAAGCCACTAGCAAATATTTTGGACTAAAGTTCGAAAGCTTAAACCTTCATCCTGAAACAATAATTTTTACTGTACGTAAAATGAAAAATATGGAAATTTAGAAAATCCAAGAGTATATCGTCGCAATGACCTATATTCCAGTTTTTAAGAAACGAACGCAATGCATATATAGTTCGGCACGGCATAAACTCACAGATCAAACGACTATTTTTTGCAATCTTTCCAAGAACCTTTTTCCGATTTTCCGAAATCGAAAAAAAAGTTGCCTAACGCTGAAGCAAACCGCCCGATTTTTTCGCGCAGCTTTTACATTCGAGAGCACATGTAGTCGAGTGGAGAAAAAAAAAGAATTGGGAGGCGGTAGACGGATGCGAGTATACAGCTACAACAGTAGAGCACGAGCCAAAGTTGGAAAATCGATGTGACACAGTGGCAAGCGAACAGATACGGATGCGAAGGCACACGAAGATGAAGGATTTCGAGAGATAGAGCTCCTGCTCAAAACGAAGCAGGCGAGAATGGCTCGACTAAGTGAGCGACAGGAAAACAGAGACGCACTAGACTGGTAGACGATTTGTTTAAAGATTTTGTTCAAGATCTCAGATCTCAGTCATCAAGTTTTGCAGAGTTAATTAAGTTTTAACGAGATAATCGCTGTTTGTGTATTATTTGAGGAACATACAATTTAGCATCGCCGGAGGCTAGGCTCTCGCAGTTTGCAGTAGAACGAATCCGCACTGATAAGACTTGCACTCGGAAAACTTTCAGTATCTCATTATTTGTATGAAATGTTATAACATCTAGCAGCCCAAAAAGCTGTACATTCACATCCGGCCCGAAGCGCAACGTACGAAAGAGGGAAATAAATAGAAATGAAAAAAGCTACACCCGAGATAAAGCGAAATAAGAATTTTCAAAGAGAAAGAGAACGGACTCAACGTATTAGATAAAAGTTCTCGCACTCTCCCTCGCCAATAAGAAATAAATGGAAAACTGGCTGCAGGCAGATAAAAACGAAAAACTAAAGCAGCTTGCGTAATCAAAATTTGCAAGCTGCTATACTTTACACTGTGACTAGGGACACAAGTGAAAGTGTGAAAACACTCGTCAACTATACATACAGCCAGATCGAGAAAGCCAAGAGCGAAGAGGAGGACGCACGGGCGTATTCTAGAGTAAACTTGGCTCTATAGGTTGGTATATTCCAAGGCACTCGAGAGTGCGTTGGCGCTCTGCGAAAACAAATACCCCTCGAGAGGAACCGACGCAATGAAAAGCTTGTACCTACACGCGGGTATTAAGTGCTCGAGAATTGTTTGATCGGCGCTCAAGTGGATCTGCTGTATTGCGCTGCTGCCGCACGATCGCAGAAATTCCTGTCGCTCGTGAGCGAACGAGGGAATTTATCGCGCGGCAAAGCCGAAGAGGCCGGCGACCCTCTTCTCTTCTTCTTCTTCTTCTTCTTCTCTGCGTCTCCTTCGTAGTCGGTTTTTTGTGCACGACGAGCTGGAACGCATATACGAAGCGCAGTACAGGTGGCTCTATGTGTCGAGAGCTTCCTGACCTTGACCTAGAGCCAGCTGCGCCAGCTGTGTGTGAGTGTTAGTGTGTCAGTGTTCGATGGGCGGCGACACTGTGGATTTATTAATTTCTAACGCTGCACACTAGTGTATTTCCGCTGGGAATTTTGCGGCATTTTTAAGTATATTTGGATTCTCTCGAATAGTTTATGCGTTATTCAAGTCTTCAGGGGATGGTATGTGCTTATAGAGTGGATGAACAACATGTTTTTATATACATATGTGCATGTTGCACATCATCGTAATTATATGCACACATTTCAATGCACTCGAAGCGTATCGGTAGAATTTCATTTTTAAAACGATAGATGATTCGTCATAATACACGATAATCGCTTGATAAGTTTTAAAGCGTTATTTTGCGCGCCTCTCGTATGTGAATCATTGCATATATCAAATTTTAAAATTGCCAGAAGAATTTTAATTTTAACGTTCGGAATTGGAATATAACGTTTAATTTAACGTTAGGAATTGGAATTTTAAGTTTCCATATGAAAGCCAGCCAGAGGGTCATGCTATTAATTATTTTAAAAATCGTTCTTTTTTTCAAACATCGTAGTTGAAAACGTACGCTGGAAATCATATGTGCAACTAGAATCACAGAATTAAGTATCATGCTAGGATTGAAAAAAAAATAGAGGAGAAGGGTGAAATCAAATAAAAATGCAAACAATAAAAACCAGACATCTATGAAACTTTTTATTCAAAGCATAATACGTAAAAACAAATTATGTTACAAAATAAAGGTGATTAAAAAACTCTTATAACTATAGATACATCTTCCATACAAACTGAAATACAAAATCTCTTCTTGCTCCGGTATAGCATAAAGCTTTTGAAACGCACGAAGAAATCGCTCGAGGCATCAGATTCCAGGGCAAAGAAACGAAGCAAAAAATAATTTTATCACGCGCACGGGTAGTTTGCAGCGCCGTATACCGGCCTATAAAAGGGGCCATACATCACATCCTCGGAAGATTAAAGAAAACAACGTATACGCGCGAGATCCATCCATCCGACCTTTTCTGTCTCACCTATACATGTACGCATATACTCCTCCTGACACATAAACCCTTCATGAGAAGAAAGAACAAAGACCCCGTCCCGTCGCTCTAAAAAAGATCATAACTCGTTCATCCTTACGGCTCTGTTTCGCTGCATAACGAATAGAGCGAAAAAAATGAACTCGCGTCGCGAGAGCTGGAAAAAAAGTCGGCCAGCCGAGAGTGCGATAAAGTTAACGAGGCGAAACTGAAAGCCCGGTTATACGCGCTTGCGGAAACGATGCAAGCTTGCGATCCCCGGACAATGGGCCGCCTTAGCAGCGAGAGACACGCCCGTATAGAAATTTACAATCGTGCGACGCGTCGCCTGGAATGATAACGAGACGAGCGAGGACAAGCAGATGATGTTATAGAGACTGCAGAGCCAACATCAACGCGACGCATCAGTGGATCCGACGTTCCTCGTTTTGCGAGGGACGTTATATACACAGGAGCTGAAGAGTCATATATGCTATGTGTATATATACGTGAGGCAGTGCGTGTGTATATATAGGTTGGGCCATTCGGAGCGAGATCGGATCGATAACCATCACGACGAGATATATCGAATGAAATTTACTTGATTAATTCGTGCAACCACAATAATTTTTCGTCAAGCGCAAGCATTGATAGTCGGAGAGCGATGCGGTTGTGTGCAAGTTATTGACGCGCGCGCTCATCAATCAATCTAAGGTAAAAACGTAAAAAACAGTTCGATTTAGCAATTAGCTGTATTAGCAGTCGAAAATCACGTACTATATTCCGCGCGCGTCCTGCGTTTGACGTTTCAAAAATAATTCAATCAACGCGTGTCACGCGTTCAGAAACAAAGCAATAGGTATAATAAGGAGAGAGAGCTGCTCTCTCCGTCTATTTCGATACAGTCGTTGCCGGGCCGCAGCCGAGTATACGTAATCGTGTAGCCGTTCGTTCTTCGCGAGCAGCACCTCAGCATCAGAGCAGCTTTAGCCAAGGAAGAGCACTAATCGATATGGACGCAGCCTCGCGTATATATATTCTCTTTCGGTCGTCGTCGTGGCGCAACTCTGCGATATGCCATATACCCGTCGTCGAACTGTCAGAAAAATAAACGACGGAAAAGCGTCGGCGAACGAAAGGTCAGGGGCTCGTGCTCGGCCTGCGGAAAATAGGCTGCGCTTATTAGCCCGGCGACCTTCGCTTCTTTCCGAGTTTAAACGGCAGATAAGCCAGATCCGCGGGTGCTATATAACGCGGGGGTATATAAAGACTATAATATATAGGAAGACTCCTTTGTTTGCTTTGACAGCGGGACCGGGAAACGCCGTGTGGAATAATTATTTTGTTTCCGCGGGAGATTTTCACCGCTACGCCAGCCGCCCATATAATAGACTCAACAAATAGCGCGCGCATGTTTCGTTTCACCAGCGAGCAGACGGAAAAAGAAAAGCCACGCGCTCTCTCTCTCTCTCTCTGTTTATGTATATATACTGTGCGCGAAATCCGCGTGGCTGAGCGAGCGTTAAGTAGTTACGGCCAGGATGGATACGGCGATCCGATTCGGACTGATGAGTTGCAAGCTCTCTGCTTTTCATGAGACTCGCCAGCTGGAATGGAGATGAGAGCGCGGAACTTTATAAAATTTACCGAGCTCTATTTAAATAGAGTAGCGAGCGTCCGCGCACTGTTCTCGTTTTAATAATCGCGGGCGAAAGCGACGGAAATGGAAATTTCCGCGTTTTCTCTGATGCCCCCCGCGACAAAGCTTAGCTTTATTACAATAGAAGCGGATTATTATAATTGAAAGTTTTCGCGTTGATGATTTGCTTAAGTGTATTATATATAGAGTATATTATATTGACGCCGAGTTGGGAGACGAATAATAATTGTCGAAGAATCGCTGGCGAAATTTATCTAACAGACGATTTGTAAATAAACGGATGTGAAGCGCGTTAAACGCAGAACGGAGAAATTTACGACAAAGCATTGAAATTAGATCGGGTGGCTGTGCCAAAAATCGCGACGCGCGCCGCTTGTATCGCGAGAGTTGTTTAATGTTTGATGGTAATTTTTGAAGTTTACAATAAACACGATGATATCGCATAGTGTACACAAAGGTATACCGTTCAAAAGTGACGCGTGTCATGCAAGTTATAGTGACAATAATTATTAGGCGTCCATTTAATGAACTTACAGATTGCGATTCTATAAATAAATCTGACTAATGATTCAAAATCGAATGTTTCGAAGAACTCGCGTGAGTCATCGCTGCAACTAACTCTTCCGTTATAGTTATATTATGTATACAGAGCGTCAAGGCTCGTGTGTTTTCATCGTGGCATATATTAACAACAGCAAAGATTTTACAACGGAGACGGATCGTTAAAGACAAAAGCGTCACGTTTTGTATACAATATAGTCCGAGACTCTTTTCTCCGATATAGCAGAGAGAGATACAGAGCAGAGCGGGAGAAAAGGTATACCGATGGGAAAAAAACACAAGGGAGTAGGCGGAGCGCGAAATCACAAAGGGTGAAAATCCTCAAGTTTGCTCTCCGCACTTATCAGACTCCTCATTTCGGCGTAGCACGCTTATTTCGACGGGCGATCCAAGTCCTCCCCAGAGGTCCATCCGGTATACACACTGACGCACGTATATACACATATAGTTGTCAAGACGATATAGGAAAAGGTGATTGCGAGGCGGCGGGAGACAAGCGAACATCGAGAGAAATAATACAGAAGACTGAAGAGAGGCGGGGGATGTTCGGGGGGGAAGGTTGGAAAAGACACATCAACTTGACACCTGCTCTACTCACTTTTCCCCGGCTCTTCTTCTCTCTTGGCTCTCGTAACTATTATCCTCTTTTCTCTGCTGCACAGAGCACCGCTCACAAAATCGCTGTATATATAACGCGAGATTGTGTACTATACGTTTCGTCCGGTCGTCGCGTCGTGAGAGACAGATAGTATCGCAGTCGCGATTCGAGATCTAGTATATAGGTGTACTACTGTCCTCCTCTTGGTCTGCACTCTTCCTCTCTCTATATCTCTCTCTCTCTCTATCTCTCTCCCTCCTTCGCTCCACCACCGCTGCTCGGCCGCCTCTTCTATTAATATTGCGACGACGTCGGCGGTGGCGACGGCAACAGCATACACTCGCGGCCCTCTTATATATATATACCGTATATGTAGATGCCTATAGCTCAAGCTCTAGATCTATATATCTGCTCTTGCGTATCGGTGTGTATTTGTATATAACGGTTTGTTGTGTATAGAGCCGGTTGCAGCGCGCGTCTACGCGGTTGTGCGCGCTCGTCAGAGAGCGGTATACTTATAGACGCGAGCGCGCAAAGAAACGAGACGACAGCGATGCGGACGCGACGCTTGCCGCCACGATACTGCCGCCCTATTGGCAAACCCTGCACAAATATACCGACGCCCTCTCCCTCGCTCCCGCTCTCCCTACCACCGCGGCCGCGCTCGCTCTGCTCCCTCTATATCTATATAATACTTGCTTCCGCGCGCGCTGATGCTCGCGCGCCCCACCGTTCTTGGCTTTCTGGCGCACATCGGTCCGATATGCCACGACACTGATGCAGGCTCTATACCAGCCGAACCGTGTGCTCACTTCCTTTTTCTGTGCATAAGGCTTTCTTTCATCTCTCCGTGTAAACTGCATGCACCTGCACTCGCGCGTTATGCATCCTCTTTGCGCCTTACACCCTCGTTGCTTGCATACTCTCTCTTTTTCCTCCATAATTTCCACCCTTACCGGTTGTTTTCCACGCCTGCTGCTCATCCTCATCCTAGTCCATCAGTAGCTAGTCGATGTTACCTTCCGTGTGACGCGGTGCAACTCGCGGAGAAAACACGTCTCGCCGGTACCGGACCTTTACTACTGCTGGAGGAGTTGACAGGTGGCTTCGAAATGAGGCAAGTCCAATAACTTATTTGTCTTTTAGCCTGCGTAACTCGGTAACAGTGCCAATTAAATTTTTTCCAGTTGAAATATTTCAAATCTGAGCTTTTCCGTCTGATTTCCATCTACGCAGAATCAACGATCATCGTTTTTTATTAGTGGCAAAATAGCTCTTATCAATAATTGTCAAAAAATAAGTTTCACAATATATTTTTGTTAAAAACATTATGAAGTACGTAATTTTAAAATACAATAATCAATCTAATCCAACCGAACGATAAACTCAGATACGCATTCTGAATCAATAACAGCCGTAATAAATTTAGAATTTCTTATATCGTTTTATCTATCGTGTGCATCCAAGGAATCGCTTCGACTCTATAATTGTATCGTTATCAATCGGAAGAAAAATATTTCGCAATAAACTAATAACCAAGTACACAAGAATAAGTATATATATCCTCTAATAAAACGGCAAGTATAAAAACAGGGCGCACCGCGCAAGCACGCGGAGTACACCCACGCGTGGTAGGGATAAACCATCTAGTGGTGGGGCGATCGCAGCAGAAGCGGAGAAGTTCGTCGGTTAGTCAGTCCGCTCCGGTCGTCTACTTACACAGGGATGGATGACTCGGGTTTGCGCTCGATGCACGAGATCTCGCTGCAAGATGTGCATGGGGATCTTCCGGCTGCCCGCGTACAGTCTCTTCATTAGTTCGCCGTTTGCGGCTTGTTAGCGACAAAGGCTTATAATACAAGCGCCACGCTCCGTTCCCCGGGACAAAAGAAAATCAAATGTGTCGCGCGCGCTCGACCCGAGAGCCGCTGCTGCATATTGCTCGATGTCTCGTGAAATTTTTATAAACCGCTCTCCTGGCTTTGAAACTAGCGCGTGCGCTGCGTTGGAGATTCCTCGTATACCCCCTGCGCTCATTTAGCTCTCGTCTACTGTTTTAGCTGGCTTTTTTTTCTCTGCGAGGAGGCGAACTGGAAACGAGAGAGCGCGCTCTCAGCACAATGGAGCGGTTACGAGGGGAGGAATTTAGTTAGCATTGGTTATTAGTTATTAGAAGGGCAGATTTACTTTTACAATAATTCATTTTTGTTCAATTAAGAACATAAAAATTGTTCGTCGAATTGATAAAAAAATTGTATGTAAATATATTTAATTTTATATACTGATATGGAATTCAGTCAGATTAATATATTTGATTATGTAATTACAGCTAGAATTAACCGGAGTACATAACTTGATCATGTATTAATGCTTGTGTAACACTCAATGTAATTTATAAACATTGAAATTATATCACTGTACGAGTACGTGCAGCAGAAAACAATGCTGAGTTGCTATGCTTCGATAATTATTGTGTAAATTTTATGAAGGAAAATGCGATAAACTTTATGATTTGTCTCATTTCATGAAAATTCATCCTTTAATAACAGATCTATATAGTAGGTATTGAGTAGTTAAACAATTGTCTTTACGTCAGGCAATGTAGAATTTTCATTTGTATGCGGTTATTGGCTCGATTGTACGTGAGACTGAGTTGAATGATTATATAAATTTTGTACTCTAAATTGTATTTCAATCAAAATGGTGCCTGTATAATAGTAGCTGCTTTTTTTCTTCGTGTATGCGATCATTGCACGTATTTTAAACGTTTTATGAATGTAAAATACGTTACTTCAAATAATACCATGCATCTAAAAATGTATCGCAAGAATAACACCATAATTCAAGCTTCTCTTTGCAAATATTTTCGCCAGGCGATTGCTTTGACAAAATCTATATTTAAGGCTATTGCTATTCCACTTTTAGAAATCTGATTAATTTATAGAATATACAAGAAATTTTGCGAGTTTGCTCTTCAGATTTGACCTGCTGAATTGCAGATCATCTTGAATATTCAAAACAAGCATTTGGAACAAATCAAATTTCAAATGATTCTCCTCTCAAGGTTTACAAATCACGGATTTCAAAATATGAATCTTATACAATCGCCATATTCTGAATTGACAAAAAAAAAGTAAATAGTCGAACCTACTCGTAAATCAACATCCATTGAATTTCATTCTACTCGTTGTACTAATACCATGACCGCGACCGATTTGCAAAACGTAAAAGAGCCCAAGCGATCGAAGACAGAAAAAAAACCAGAACGCCGAAATTACGTATACATGCGCATGGAGTATGGCATACGCGTGTACTATTTACACATAAAAAGTGCGCGCAGCGAGGAGAATCGTGAAAAAGTAGAACCCGAGAAAGAGCGAGGGCAAGAGAGAGAGAGAGGGACAAAACGCGCAATACCATTCACACCTCTGTATACAGGCTTAGCGCCGGGCTATGCGGGCTTTCGTTATTTCCAAGCCTGACCTACATTCGTTTGAACGTTTCCGGTAAAGCGCGCGCGCGCGCGTACTACTCGACAAGAAAAGAGAGCGCGAAACAGGGGTTACAGAGAGGAGGGAAAAAGAGTGCGCCAGAGAATGGCAAGGCAAAGACAATGAAAGAAGAGGATCGCGTTGTCTGTCCTTCTCTTTCTGCTATTCGGCTAGTCTACTACAGTGCAACATGCAGAAAGGAATTGAGAGGATGAAGAGGAACGCAGCGTCACGAATTCGATGAAAAAAACGAGAGAATCTAGCGAGGCTAGTTTCGAAACGAGTTGCACATGTTTATTAGCGTGCGGAGTTTGTGGTCTAGTCAAGCATTAAGTTTAAAGCAAAAGGAATTTTTTTAAATGTATTTGGTGAATAAATTCAAAGAATTAATTTTCTATAATATTCTGCGGGTTCAGTTTGTAAAGAGAAACTGATATGAGCTAGGATGACATACTTTTGATATTCATTCAAACATATAGATACGTAGAAATGAATAATATTTGAGCTCCATCAAATTTGACGGCATTATAGCAGATGTTAATAAAATTGAATAGAGTACATGATTATATTAAAGCATAAAAATATTCACCTTCGATATGTTCAGAAAACGAGAAAAAATACTTTTTTTACCAGATTCAAAACCTTTATTTTACTTTTTTGGACCGAAAAATTAAGAAAGGCTTTCAAGCATTGTATTGGATCGTGCTGGGGAGCGTAACGCAATTTTTCAAAAGATTCAAGTTCAAGAAGAACAAAAGAGCTAAGTTTGTTGAAAAAGTATTCGATGCCCCTAGTATCCAAGCAATTAGCCATACTTAAAACATAAATAGCCATGCAAATGAAAAAGTTCTGTTTTTATATTTTATTTTTCTATACTAAATTTCTGTAAGGAAACCTAAATGAACATCAGTGAAAGCAATACCCCGTAATCGATTTCGATGATTAAAAAAATCTCTTTTTTCAGCCCAAAATAAAACAACCAGAATGTATTCCGATTCCGGAATAATTGAATTAGAAGTGTATTTTTTTAATGACTTGATTATAGGTATATCCACGAATAAAAGAAAAACATAAACGCTGTCGGACAATCGTCTACAGTAGACAAAAGAGTCCACGCACACAATGTAAGTGCAGGCAGAAAAAAATAAAGTTGGCCATTTAGGTGTGGCAGAGTGGTCTCGGGGGGCCGAAAATCCTGAGTAGCTTCGTCGTACTGCGGCAGTCGTCTACGTATATACGATGACTCTCTCGCATCTCCTTTCAGACTCGAGCGACGAGTTGAGTCGCATAGAAGAAAAGGGATGGAAGCTCGTCGGCTTACCGCCATCAACGAACGTGGTTCCGCGTTTCTTCGCAGCCAACGACGACCAGAGTTATATGTGCGGAGAGACGATCTCGTTTTCTCTTCTGCTGCTTGGGAGTTTTTCTCTTGATTGCACGCGCGACTAGTCGTTGTCGAGTGCAAAAAATGTCGCCGAGGGTGGCTTGATGTTACACACGAGAGACAGAGAAAACTCCCTCCTCCCATTTTCTTGCCCGATTTCGAGTGAGAGCGCTGCCGAGATCTACCAATATATATGTACGCGGCCGACCGAGACGAAAGTAGGAAGCAAGTTGAGTCGTCGAGCGTGTGTGTGCGTGAGGGAGTGAATTGTCTCGGGGTCTGGATGATTTCGAATATTTATTTATGTATTCCAGAGTTACATATAACATTTGCGAAATCGATACAGAGTAGATATTATATTTAATACAATAGCACACTATAAAGTCGAAAATCCTGCAGAGAGGAAATCGATATTTCCTGTTCGCAGGTCCGGATAACAAAAAAAATGCTGCTTAGTAATTGCCGTGATCTTCACAGCAATTATCTCCAACCATAAAATAACATACTACAAAAGTACCATTTGCTCATACGTATCCATGTCGGACTTCCAGACAATCCATCCTTCATACGTATACATTCATACTAGGTTGATTATGAAATTATTCACTGGGAATATTATTGCCTCGACATGCGTACGCCGAGATTCGCATGTTGTGTGCGTGTGTGCGTATTCAAGGACGTGAAATAATGGCCAGTCGTCATCCGGTATAACAGTCACGACGGAAATATCACTCAGATGGCTAATGTCCTGAAATGTCTTTTTCTTCCTTATTTTTTCACTGTTTAATAATACAAGCCCTGAGGGTTACCAATGTTGGTTTTTCATCGATGAAACTTTTCGCATGGGTTGTTATTGAATATTGAATAAACGAAGGAACGTGATAGAAGATTTCATCGGAAAAAGTGTGAATCGAAGATTTGAATAAAATATATTGAAAGTGGTTTATAAAATTACAATTTATCCAAAAAAAGTATTGACTTATTGGAATGGCAGTATTACGTGTTATATTATTATAATTCATAAAAATAGATTGGTAAAAGTCTCTTTGTAATAAGTAGAAATAGATATAATAAAATAAGTTAACCACTATATTTGGCTTGCAATTTCATAGTATTGTTTAAAGCAAGGTTGGACGTATTATAATTTATTCTTTCGAGCTGTGAGGAGCGCGGGCTTAGCTGTTTTCGTAGAGCTGAGAAATAAACTCAGTGGTAATCCGACAATTAATGAGAGAGCTTAAACCTAGGTAACACAATCCAAAAACACTTAGAAAGAGAAAAGGAAACCTAACGAAACTAATCGCGGGATTACCTTGATAATATCATGAATTAACTCTTCCCTTGAATAAACTTACTTCGCACATATAATCGTCGGTCCCGGCGGCGAGCATTTAGATTACTTTCTCAAAGCCCATTACGAAAAATAAAGCGCTATGTATAATAGAATCTGAAGCGATGTAGCGCGTCTCTAATTAAACAGATCTATTTATAAATAAAAGTGAAAATAAAGCATTTTTAATACCCTTAACACGGTTTCGTTTCAAGGACAATTATACCGCACTCGGTAGGCTAAAACATTAAAATACTCATGTAAAAATAAACACTGGCTGGTGAAAGCGGTGGCTATACGGCGGTTACCTTTATACTGCGCGGCGGCAGGTTGTGAGGCGCAACGGCACTTCCAGCAGTTGACGGAAAATTCAATTATTTCGGTAAATTTCGCCATTTTCCGGGACGATGTATTTACCCGCGCGCGAGCTGCAGTCGCGGTAGTAGCCTCAGCTCCCGCTGTAAGGAAAATCGGCGTGCTGAGAGCGGAGAAGTGCGGTGGAGGCGGTAGTAAAAAGAGGTGAGGATTTATTTAGTTGAAAGCAACTTAACTTTTTCTGTCTACAAGCCGAGTGAGAGAGGAAAGAGTCGAGGGAATACGTTCTTATATACCCCAACGAAAAGGAATAAGGCAAAAAGAAATATCAACGTATAACGACTGGAAAAGTGCGCGGCTTTCTAAAAAAGAGTCTAACAAATTTTTGAGAAAATATATTGCGACTGAAAGTTGATGGGTATAGTGATTATTGTTTATGTTTATTTTGATACGGTATTAAAATTAATGCATCGTTAATTAGTCAGTTCGTCATAGAAAAACTATAGATGCTAATTATATGCCCATAAAATTTTTATTGAAAACGGATTTATTTTCTTTAAAATATTATTGAGAATTAAATTTCTTTTTTGTGGTGAATAAAAGACAGCTTATCCTCAATTTATCTGCATCAAACGCGACTTTAATTGGAAATTTTATAAGTGGAGAACTTGAAATCAGATTCGAATAATTATACAGATTTCTTGCGAAATATATAAACCGTAAAATACAAAAAAATCTTGTATGTACGTACTTTCTGAAATTTAAAAACAGGCTACTGTACTTGACAAAGAAGAGACAGCTAAAAGCTTGCGCCACTCCGTGTAAATCATGCTTAGAGCCTTGTTGAGGTACTCGCGCGTATAAAGAAGGAAACGTACCACGTCATGGGCTTTACATATATTAAGAGAACCAGAGCAGCTTTTATTGCTTAATAAAAAGGCGCTCGACCAATGAAAAGGCAGCATAGGCAAAAAAGCGATAAAAAGCTGCGCAGGTCGGGAAACTATATATGTATAAGCTTTTAGAGCATAGCTCGCTCGAATTAGAAAGCAAGCGAGAGAGGAGGTGTCATGTCGGTTCGCGCGCGCGTTGTCCGTCCCCAAGGTAATTTTCTTGCGCGCTTGCAATTGCAGCTGCAGCTCCGCACAACAGTGGAAAAGTTACTGCTTGTGCACTCGGTGCGCGTCGACGACAGTTCATAGTCTCGAGGGATGACATTTCTGAACGATAGCCTCTTCGAAATAGGCTCCGATACGTCGCCTCGCATACGCTCAATGCGCGTTCTGTGTTATTCTTCGAATTCTCTCTAAACAACGACTTGTTTTATGCTGCACAGCGTATATGTGAATTTCATAAATGTATACGCCTGAGCCTGACTATTCTTGGAACTGCGCGTAGCGCGCGGCTTGTAGATGTTTGAGATATTGGTATAATTCGTAATTGACCTTGACGGATCGACGAGTCAAGTACGCAGCGTGCCAATTGCAGGGGCTACGACCGAAACAAAATAAACGTTTTTAGATGAGTGAGCCAGTTATATATATTGGCATGGCTTGCGGCGCAAATTTTCCGTACGCCTCGATGAACAATTTTTAAAGCTTTGCAGAGATTCCGATAGAGCGCTGAACTGCATCAGATTGTGGAGAATTCGCGATCTCAAACAAAACGCCAATTCGCTTGAACGGAGAGATCAAAGTTAGTATTTATTTAGTGTGTATGTTTTCAAAAAGATATTATATATGATATCTGTAGTTTGTAAAAATGATGTATTTTATTGAAATATGAGGTACTTACTGTCTATACTATGTGCATTTCGACCAACAATATGTCCAGCTCTCGAAATCAAAATTTTCAGTTACATGTCGTTATAAAATTTAATTTTTAAATAATGTGTTTAATTATCGTGTAGTTAATAAGTTATATTATCCGAGTTCAACTTTATCCCAAATAAAAAACACATACGTTCATCAAAATTATGATAATGCAATTAGCACTATAACTTGCCTCTCTCCCCCCCCCCTCTCTCTCTCTCTTTCTCTATATGTCTCTATAGAAGCTGGTGAAAAGCGGTCGCATCCGCTGAGATTAATTTAGACTACGTGTACAATGTAAATATATAATTGCATTCAACCTAGAATATTTTTATAAAAGATGCATGGAACTGGTCAATGCTATATAAAACGACAATTATTAATGTTTGTAAAGGATTAAATTATGTTCAACACATAGAATAATTGCTTACGCATTAAACGTTTGTACAAATCTTTTCGTTGTACAGTTTCGAAATTAAATATCATTTTTACTCATCAAAATCAATGGTTAAATTAAAACTATTTATACCTATGCTGTAGATTATATATTCAATAATATATCAGTAGACGTGAAAATAATGATAATTATAACTTAATAAGAATTATAAAATAATACTACAAAATAATTCTCGAATATAATATGAATCGTCACTTTTAGCTTAGTTAATATCGCGTACCAAAATACTGAATAAGCAAGCATCATAGTTTTAACTTGTTTTTATTAAGATGAGATAAATACTCGTGGTGCAACTGAAAAAGTAGGTATGAATTAAAGAGCACAAAAAATTCAATTACATTATTAGCTCCCATTTAGCTCTCTTGTGCTGCACGGAAGCATAACGTAACGAGCTACACACGTATGACGCACCTTATTATGCTCTCTCTTATACCAGCCAACCGAATTAAACCTCTCATCTTCTCATGCAAACACTCGTTTACAAACTGCATTATTTATGTCGTGTAGCTTGCGGCGTGTTCTCCCAACAAAACTTTTTGTCTTACTGCTTGCCGACCCAAAGTTGTGAAGAAACATCAAATTTGATGGCAACATCCGTGCAAAACATGAAATTTGTTTAAAAGCTTGCAAGCTCCCATTCATTAAAAACAGTACTCGCGACAATCTGTTAACGACGCGTTTACTCCAAGTTTATTTGCAGTCTCTCGCGTGTTCGAAGGAATCGCAAGTACATATACTGTACGTGTCCTCGGTACAAGCACACCCGGCACATAAGCTCCTGCAAGCTTCAGGACTAACGTATACGCCTAGACTCTAGCGCTTTCTGCATACAACGGCGAGGATGCGTGCGTATAGTCAGTGGGCCACGCGCAGCTGTTGCTAACAGTATATAGCGTCTATACACAGCGGTTCATTGAGGAGCCGACAGCCGCGCTACGCTGTAATAATTTCGCTCACGCAGGCACACGGCAATTATTTCGTTGCCACCTGTTGCCGAATGAAGTTTGGTCGCTAATGGGAAGTACACGCGCGCAGCGCAATATAACGTCTTGCTAATCGAGAAAAGTTTTATACGTCGTATGGAAGTGCGCAACTCTCGATCGATGTACTACTGTACGGAAAAATTTGAATTATGGCGCTAACAGCTGTCGCTTGCTCCCGGCGCATTAGGCGCAAGCTCAGCCCAGATGGCAGCACGGCTACTCTCCGACAAAAATAGCGTCAAATCGATATATATATACACAAACTTACGCATCGTGTTGAAGACTTTTCAATGGGGAAAATATAGTTTAATGATGCATTAATATCGATCTCTGTTACTCTACCCGAACCATACCTGATAAGTGTATGTATTATGCGTATCTATAATACATATATTTACATACATGGAGTTGACGCCACATTTGTCGAAGAGTATAATATAAACCCCGCTGCCATCTGGGCCGATCATGCGTGCGATATTGCCTAATTATAGTGGTGTATAGACTGGATGTCAGGCCGGCGCGTGAACCAACAGTAACTTTTAATCGACGAATATTAAACCGCGGGGTGCTCGTAAATTTAACGCGGGAAATTGCGCAATTAAGGGTTGGCTGTCTAAGCTGCGTCATGGCTTGTAACTGCTTCCCGAGAGTGAAGGACCACTTGCCGCGGGTTGATGCTCCATGCGAAGGTTGTAAAGATGATAACTTTTCGAGCACTGTGCCGCCTGTATTGGAAATTTCGCTCGAGAAGTTTCATCGAGATGAGAGGATATTGAATTTGATCGAAGGATTACTTTCGGGATAATATTACTTACAAAATAAAGACTGCTCAATCTTTATTCTTAACAATTGTCGGCTGTATACGCGAAAAGAGACTGGTATGTGCGTGAAAACTGATGATACATGGATGTACACAGGTCAGTGCCTTTGAAACGACGTTCTATATCCGTATCGCAAATTTATTCAATATGGTCGTATAGCTGCAACAACAACAACAACAACAACAACAAAGTGTCGCAGTTTCTTTTAAAAGAAAATTGCATAACGACGCGTATAATGCACAAACGTGAGTGTATAACGGTAACAATCTTTACGAGGAGCCTTCGGTTAAAAATACTCGCACACGATAACCGTAGGCATCAGCGGTGTATCTATAAAATTGCAAAATAATGAAGGCGGAAAATGTATACGTAAACGCCGTGCTCGTTAAAGCGGTACATATATGATACAGCGGCGAGTAGCGCGTGTCTGACCGCGCTCGCGCGCGATTTTTCAAAGGGGGTTCAAATTGATTTTTCAGCCCCGCAAAGCTCTTTCTCCCTTCCTCGTTTGAAGCATCGCCGGCCGCAAAGCGAGCACAAGGGAGAGAGAAAAAAACAACAACGGCGCACCTCGGCAACTCGCGGCTCACTGGTCAGCCTGCGCGGCCCCCGCGGTTAATCAGGTATATCGGTGCGGCCGCATACACACCTGTCTGATGCTGCTCGAGCCGTGTATATACAACGCACGTTCTGCTACTGCGGGAGGGTGATCGTGACATGTCGTCGTCGTCGTCGGCGTCGAAGGGACACCGAGGCCTTTTTGCCGAGCAACGAGCCGTGATGCGGTGAGTTGACCAGCGCCTATCTCTCCTTTTATAGAACCTGCGCGCGGGGCTGCACGGCCGAGGTATTTTGCCGACGGGCGACAGACTCAAAGGACTCGAACGAGCTTGCACCAGCGCGCGAGTTATTCGCGGCTGATTTATTATGGCAAAGTCATTGGCTGAATTAGCTCTGATGGAAAATTCTTTTGCGCGCCGAGGTATTCTTTTTTATCGTAACGCTTCTAAAGGGAAAGAGGTGTTCAGGCTGATTAGCCGCAAGGATGATTTTAACGCGATAAGTTGAGCGAAGGCTCGGTGTCGCGTGAAACTTTTTATGGGAAGGCTGTTGTTTTTTTTTATACGCCAGCGGCCTTATCCCATATATGTTTATAAATAATTTTATCATCGATGATACGCTTTTGCAGCTTTGCTTTTATCGCGGACTAACGGGAGAATCATTATACACACGCCGTTATTATTTGTGGCGCTTGATTATATAGTTTATGAGCTGGAATATAGCTTTGTTGCCAAGGGGCCACTTATGTGCTGGACGAAATATGATATAAATATATTGTTTTATCCAGAAATCTGTAAAACTGCGATTAATTTATCGATCAAACAGTCTCGGAAGTACGCATAGCAATTTATGAATATGTATTATTATGTAGTCGTCAACCACAGACTAACTTTCAAAGCAAAACCCGTTTGTTTTGTTTCCATCATTCGATGAAAACTTTGTTCAATAATGTGATTATTTTCTCCAGCTCCATCAGGAGTTTTATTCTTCTCGAAATTTTTTAACGTGCCAAGGTGTCATGTAAAAGCTATATAAATCAAATTCGAAATGAAATATCCATAAAAGTAATCATTATAGCCTTAGAAAACATTTGGTTGGAATATATGTTAGCACACGGCTCCGAATCAATCACGCTATCTCGGTGTATCTACACGCGATCAATGACAAGGAAGTGAGACAAAAAATAAGGCCAAAGAAAACGACAGCCCCTGCATATAGTCCTCGAGCAAAGGAGCCCGACAGCAAGCAATAGATTTGTCCCCCGCTAGTTTCTCCCAACAAGCCACACGGCGGTGACTTCGGAAAGAGAGACAAAGTCGGGAGCAAGAGAGATAGAGAGAGAGAGAGAGAGAAATTAAGCATTCTCCTCTCGCGTTTGAGGAGTCACGCTCTTCTTCTGATCAATATCAAGTTGTAGCAAGCGTCCGTACACTGCTTCGGGTGTATCCGTTGCGGTCTCAAGCCCCCAAGCCAAGTAGAACCAGACACTGCAGAGAAGTCCTTACGAGGAAGTTTCACTCCCACGCTGCGCGGGGTCGAATCCGAAATCAGGAGGGAAACCCGCGCGCGCATGAAGAGGGTGCGATTCCCGCGCTCTAGTTCCTACCCTTCATTTCTGTGTCTCAACGTCGACGGTATACTGCTGCCTGGAGTTCAATATTGATAAGAGGCCTTAACGATAAGCGCTATCGCCAAACACAAAAATAATGAATATTAGATTCTCTTGTTATTATAGAAAGAATGAGTGTCCAGAGCAGCAATTGTACAATGACGTATTCCGGGATGGTCTAAGCACTTGATGTATGTTGTATTATGTGGAGACGGAAATAGACTAAACGATTTGTCTTTTTAATAGTGAGAGATAAGGACGATAGTTCAACACAATGCGATAACGTGATAGACACCCTATAATCCCAAGTCATTCGCGAGATTAGTATTTTCTTACATGTGGATAAATGTCCTACAATAGCCTATCATGAAGAAGAATATTATTTTCAAATATGTTATTTGCATCAGTTGCGAAATGCAATTCTCATAAAATTACGTAACACTTCGAAGTTATTATAGTCGAGTTATTATGATCTGTTTGAATATGCATAATACGAAAGCTAAAGCCACAAAAGTATATGTATATCCCTATACTACCGTAATTTAAATAACAAATGCTAAACAATAACATTCATCGTTAAATTTTAATACGTTACGAAATTAAAATTTACCTCTTAATTAAATTAATTACACGAAATAATTTTTTCAGTTCAAGTGTACCCTAATAACTGCTTATTCCTTTTGCAATCCTTTCAAAATGTGCCCTCCAACTCTTCAAAGATCCAGCACCCCAGCAATATTACTACTCCACTTCTTTTCTCTTAATTACTGCCCTTTCCGCGGCCGCATACACACTCCTTAATCCCCGTCTCCGTGTCGGTCTTCTTTTCGTGAATATATTGTATAGCACAGCAAGAGCTAGCTCTTCACGCACGTTTGTTCAGGGTCGCTTTTATCTTGTGTTCGCTCGTATGCGCAGAGAGAGAGAGAGAGAGAGAGAGAGAGAGAGCCGAGCCGCTTCATTTAGCAAATGCAGTTAGCCGTCGGCGAAGTATTCTAGAGACAGGCCAAGTCCGGGTATATTTATATATATAAAGACTTTAAAAAGAGCGGACAAGGGGAAGTAAAAAAGTGCGCGAAAAGAGGACGCGCGTACAAAGGAAGCGTTGACATGGCCAGCAACTCCAGAGCTACGAAATTACGCCAACAGTGGGACGACTACTTTATACTGAAGAAATTAAACACGTGAGATAGTTGTTTTGAAGAATGCTTTATCTGCAGCATCTATGTTGATTTATATAATCGTGTTGACAAAAACTCTGCACACTACAGATTGTAATTAAAACGTTTTTTATATCTCCAAGCATTATTAGATTTTTTACTTTTACTATATTTATTTTTTCTCCTTAATGATCAAAGAATTCTTATCTTTTTCTATATAATACATGAATTTTCGAATGGAATTTTAGTGCTCAGATGTAGTTATTCGTATAGATATAACAGTTGCCTGATTCGGGCCTATCATGCGGATGATAACACACTTAAACTGGGGTCGACAGCTATGATACAGTTAAATTTAAATTACAATTAGTATTTTTACATATCATTCATGTATGACCAACACTTGTACAGCTATATATAGTCTCAAGTACGATCAAAATATACACAGAATTAAGAAAAATTTCAAAAATATCAAAGCATAATATTTTGGTAATTAGCCAAATCAGTATACCATAGGATAAATAATAAAGTTCGATGAATCGCGTGAAAAAAAAATAGAAAGAGAGCGAAGACGAAAAAAACTCAATAAACACGCGCGCGCAGCCAGCCAACACACCCGTAAAATCAGATACACGCACGTGCGGTACGAGCAAGTAAACTTTCTGAGCAGGCTGAGCAGTTGTGTGACTCAACGAATAAGAGAGAGACAGAGGGAACAGACGACCGCATTCTCAACCGCGTTATGTGTTCAGGCGTTCACTAATGCCATCCTCGCCATCTTTACGTACCCTTTAACCCCTTCCATACTCTCTTGCTCTCTCCCGCCCTATCTCGCTCCTCAAGGCTATTTCGCGCATAAATTAACACTTTCATCGGCGATTCTTCGCTCGAGTTGTCAAATTGCCAAGCGAATTACTTGCGTCGCTGGCTTAAGGGTGAGAGAGGGAGAGAGAGATCGTCTGTTTGCTTTGCATCGTTCGCGCGCGTTCAAGCTTATTGCGCGATAATCGCTCGTTCGCGGATGACGAGCCAGCGAGCTTAACGCTTCGCTACTTAATAAGCCCACCTCTGCCAACACCGTATAGCGTGCGACGAGCAAAGGAAAAGGTCCCTCACGTGTGCTTGAGTATTTAGAGAAAAAGTAGCGGCACTCGACCGTGAGCTGATCGTGTTGTATCTGCATACACGAGCAAGTGTCTTCAAAGCCGCGCTGTTTTCTTGCGGGGAGAATTTTCTAATAAAGCTCCGCCTTTTGTCAGTGGCGTGCCTATAACAAAATGCTCGACTGCTAGCAGCTTCTCTCGTCGCCTCTATGTTCATAGTTATTTACGTTCGTGCGTTCACTTTTGCTTGGAAAAAAGTAGCAAAGAGGGCTGCCGCTTTATTGATAAACTTACTTTATTTTACAGCGGAAAAATTGTTAGTCGCTAGAATTGTTGGAGCGATGAAAAAAGATTGCATGTGGCGATGGACTCAAATCAAAAATGAAACTCTATGAAGCTCAATGTGAGAAAAACATATAATATCATCAAATTCGTTCTTTTACTTTGATTTTATTCGAATAAAAATATTGTTCAGCGCTGTTATCATATTAGTACAGCAATCATACAGAAGTATTTAACTGAAAGAAAAGAAAAGAAAGCGAAATCCCCTTCCGGTAGTACTGTGATTGCTTCTTCCTTGAAGATTAAGACGAAAAGTTGTCTGAAGTAGTTTGGTATTTCCGTATCAAGCTGATGAAGTAGAAGCAAGTAGAACGAGACGCGAACCCATGGGGATGATTATATCCGAGTATTGTTATTTCAATACAAATCGTCGTCGATTCCTATGAAGACTATAGATTAACTAAAAAAGGGCTTACTTTTTAAGCATCAGAGATCAGAGTAAAATAAATTCGCCTAAGCACCTAATGAACTTGAGGTATATATTTCATATAGATTAAGTTTATCAGGTCTTGGACAACTTTACAGCCGCACTCTATGCAGTCACTGTAGGGGCAGAGATGAGAAAGGCAGAAATGCAATACTGCAGATTTGAGCTTGGCCATTATTAACGCAAGTTTACAATCGCGAATTAGCCGCATAAGGAGCCTTGCAAGCGCTGGTTATCGAGAATCTGTGTATATCAACTCCTATACAGAGGACCTGCATTCGTATACACACAGTATAAGCCCACGCGCTGCTGGCACGGCCCGCATTTCCAAGAGACAAGCGTACACATACGTGATGGTCAAACCAAAGACGCGTGGTTAATGGACGAACGGGCCAACTGAGGAGGAGCTTACGTCCTGTTGTACTAGGCATAATTCGATTAATGAGCCCGCGCGCGTCTTAGTCAAGTCCAATATCTTTGCCAATAATGCGGGGAGATCCGACCCTTCAAGACGCGCGCGCACATCACTCGATTATCCGATGCAATTTACTTGGCCAACAGTGTGCGGAAAAGAGAGAAATTCGGTTAGAAAAGTTGGTAGCGCGTGCAGCAGTACAGTTTTTCCACGGCGAAACTTTGGACGATGCTGTCTGTCCTACCTCCTCGCTGGCCTCCCCCTGTCTCTCCCCCACATCTTGACCGAACTCACATTCGATTCCAATTCCGTACAATGTATGCAACTCTGATGTTCCGTGTTTCCTGGGCTCACCGAGATCAGCAAGATATTTTAAAATACATTTTTTGCAAAAATCTGCCATGTTATAAGCTAATGCATAAAATGCATTTTGACGGTATATTTTTGGAGTTTCGCCACCAGAATAGGTAAAATAATACAGGAAACGCCACTTCTGACTGTGAGAGTAGCGTGCGCTATATTCGGTGTGTATGTGTATATGTGTATAGAAGATTATCCCACTCAAAGCATATATGGGTCTGACCTGAATCATACCTCGTGTCAATGTACGAAACATGCATGCATTCCCATTTCATCACTTGATGAGAGTACACACGTTCCAAACAAACCACGTCAAAGGTCCTCATCCGACTGTGCAAATCTAAAATATGACATTTATTACATTAATTCATAATGATCGACTTTTTAAATAAACTAGCGACTTATATTAGAATTGCTTTACACACCGATTTGGATGCTCATGCTCAATATCTCATCCTCGTTAGAAATAGCTTATTTTCTCATCTTCTCGTTGCAGAATGTACTATATTATAAGGAGTATGATGAAATATTGTTATAAAATAAGGGTAAAACTGACTGTCACCTTATTTCAGTTTCATCAACCAAAAAATGCACATAAAGGTGTTCAGTGCGTGCAGCTACTTATATAGACAAAGCAGACACAGTGCAGTGGAAATAACTGCGTAAAGAAGGGCTTAACTCTGGTGTTTAGAAGTCAATCGACCGTGCTGATTGATTCGTAGAAAGTGCAACTTACCGTAAAATGCTTTCAAGTGCCTGAGCGAATTTAAAAACCATTGTTTCTCTGCACACTCGCATAGATGTATACGACTATTGTGGTTGTACACAGTACTTTTTCTCCTTGTCTTTTTTCGTCGCCAGTCGGCCGAGAACGCCAACCGATGCCTGTCTCGTCGAGGATTCGCGCGTAAATCTTGTTAATTGGAAAAAGCGCTCGATTTATTGTTGCTCCTATTATTTTTTCTCTCCCTTGTTCTCGTATCTTTTGTTCATCAAGATTGTGGTATCCGGCTACTGATGTGTGAAAATGTGGCTTTTTTCTTGCCGGAATATGCGTGTTACTCTTATAATTGACGATATATTGTTACTTATTCTTTATTTCGTTCGTGAATAAATGTTTAAAAAATTTTAATTTTTTAATTAATGTTTTTTCCTACGTGTTTCCATATTTGCTCATTAATTGTTTCTACAGAGATCTTATAAATATTTGTAAGTGTTATTTTATCAATTATAAAACACTTATTAAACCCGGAAAAAAGAATCATTTTTAAAATTACATTAATAACTTCGACTTACTTGAACTAACTTAACGAAATTAGCTCAAATAAGCTAATTTCGTTACCAATTAGCTAAATTTTCTATCAGGGTTTTTATTTGCATTATAAATATACTGACACCGAAAAATGAAAAAAAAAAAAAAAAAAAACGACACCGAACGTACTGTACACAAAAATACCCTAGATAAACGTATTTTCCTACGCGAATATTTCTTACACAATAATAATGGTGAAGATTGTCAAATTAAAAAAGGGATGCACATGATATGTGCCTTAATAACTTTCGTTTCTTGCAATACAGTCGAAAATCATTTTCGACTTTTATGAGACGAATTACCCGAAGAGCTGAATCCTGTTTTTGACTACTTACTTTAATACCTGTTTTTAACTAGTATTATAAAAGAGCGAAAGCAAGCTGCACTTATACAATTGTTCATCGTCCGCCGAGATATCGTCCTCCGTTATGGAACATGTACAACGCTGTATTGGAAGGGTTAGAACTTATAATATACAATTTGTCGGAAAACGTAGGCACAATGAGGTCCAAGTGGTGGTAGGCAAACATCACCCGAGTTCATACGTTTTCTTTGACGAGTTGATAAAAGAACAAGGAGACACCGAAATTATGTTACGCCAACTGCAGCTGCATCAACGAATAAGAAAAGCGACCAAAACAAAAAAAGAAGGGGAACAGATAAACATATTCGTTCTAATCGTACGGTAGTCGAAGTATATCACAAATATCTGTACGAATAAAGATTATATAATTTTATACATATTTAAAAATGTTGCATATTAAATTTTAAGTAAAACTTGTGAACTAGTATTGTATTTATGAAATCTTATTTTTGGGGAAAAGTCCCTTTGGAAAAACATATGATTAGGAAAAAAGGAAACAAGATTGAACTAGCAATCTGAAATATAAATCATTGGTATATAGTTAATATTTTACTAATAAAAGTTGAAAGGATTGTAGTAAATAAATGGAAAATGCAAAGTAATAAACATTTTATTGGACATAAAAAAAATTCATATTTAGAATCAATATATTTTTATTATTATGGAATTCATAATTTATTTGATATAATATCAAATCGAAGATGCAGACGAAAGTATGATTCTCGGTTGAAATATACCAAGATAGTGAAACAATAGTCATGATTTATTTAAAAAAAAGTGTTTTTGTTGTTTCATTCTATTTTTAACACTGTAATAACATCAAGTTCGCACTAATACTTATAATGGGACGTTTATAAGGTGATCATCAGGTTGATGAAACAAAAAAAAATCAAAAAGTGATGATTTCGCTTCTATATTTCAGTGTAGTATAATTACGTAGTGTTATCACGTTTTATTAATGTTCTAAATTCAATATTCCAAAATTTTTAATTTATAATTCATGTAGCTATATTCAATTAAATTATGCACTGAAATAAATTTAACTTAGTGTAAAATATAAACACCGTTTGCCGTTTTCGTCTACAGCAAACATAACGTCTCATGCAATATATGCATTCTTGTCTCGTATAAATCACCTTGGACTTTTATGTTTTTACATAGCCATTATGAGCACAATAACGATTAACGCTTTACAAGCTACTATTTACAAAATTTTTGTTAATCATAGACTAGATACAGGGTATAATACAGACGATCGCTCACAAAAAATATGCAGTTATAATTTTTCCATTAAAATAAACAAAAGATTGTTATATAGACTATCAGCACCATGTAACCTATACCGACCAATCAATGTGCACCAATAATAATTATTTGAAAGTTTTAAAGTTCAAATTAAATTTTCGCAATGAAATGAAATGTATGTGTATACAATTATGTGAAAAATTTAAATTAATTAATTAATTTCTTTTATAAAATACATTAATTAAAAATATATTAACTGAAAAGAACGTGAAAATTAATTTTTATCATTGAATTCCTTTCCACGCTCAGTATAGTCAACTTGTTAAAAGTTAGTAAAAAAATGGAAAACATTATCAGAGCTACGTAAATCGTAAAATATAAATCGTATAGATCTCAGCACGTACACCTAAAAATCCGATTGTGTAACTTTGCTTACTGGTAAAGCTGTGTACGAAAAATTTAAAACCGGCAAAAGTTTTACGCGCATATTGAAATATGTATGTACATGAACTAATCATTTTTCAGCTCATTTTATGTTATATATAAAATTTACTAATTGACTATATTGAGTTAGAAGAGGTATCTTAATAAACGATGATATGTAGTTACATAAGCCTAGAAATGAACACATTATTTAAAATTACATCACACGCTTAGATATTCGTTAAAACATATTATAAATATAGATAATAAGTAACACAGCAATGAAAATATTTGATGACAAATGATTACTAATACATTGGTAGATTTTGTTGTTTAAAAAAATGGAATGTCGGTATGATTGTGCGTGCAATAATGTGTTATACTAGCGTGAAAATTGACAGTTTCATTCGATTAACTTTCTAAGCTATAAAAAAATTGCTTATTCTTAAATAGAGAAGACAAGATCAACTCGTCTTATACAATATGAATATATAACGTAACAAAATTGTGCTAGAACATATATCGTAGGCTCGTTCTATCATAACAATATTATATTCAAGAGTCGAGCGTCGTCTGGCGCAGTCAAGAACGATGAATCTTAACGATTATCTTTTCTTTGGTAATCAGTCGCCAACTTCTCATATCTAATGCTCTCTACAAGAGGCTTGTTCGGCGCTTGTAATTTACGATTTTTTTAATAATATTCGTTATCACTTATTCTGTGATTCGTGCACAGGGAAGAAATAAGTTTTTCATTGATTTCAGTTACGCGCGATGCTTTTTATACAAGATATTTCTAATTTTACGCCGCTACACGAAAACAATTAGGTAATAAATATTTTAGATTACCTTAAAAATCACAAATAAATTAACGTGAAAAGGGTAATTTCAAATGTTACCTTATGAAATGCCATTGTACTCAAAGGGTTAATTATTCTCATATCATACACTACATATCGGAACACAGTTCGTGTGTATACGAAACAAAGTTCTCTGCTTTTTATCAATTCAATCCCATCATTTTTGTTTGTTTTGATTTGTTTCGCGAATGGCTGATGCTCGTTCGCGATCATCAAAGTATAAAACATGCGCTAGGAACTATATTAATCGGCGTGTGTGCCGACACGCACACTCAAAACATGACAAAATTGTGCTAATTCGAATTTCTCGCGCATTAGAATTTCTTATATAATAAAGATACAAATTGTGGGCGCTTTGAGCATCATATTTTACGTTTTTTCTTTGAATTTCTATCTAAAAGTATAAAACACTTTGGTTGATTATCTTCCAAGAGTAAGATAAAGAGTTTCTATATAATAGCAACATAACTATTAAGTGTATTAGGCATGCAAAGAAACCGTAAATAAGTTCAGAATTACTAAATTTCATTATTGACTTTTGCTTATTATACTCATTGATTCTGTTCTTAGTATATATGCATAGTCTTGCATAGTGATAAGTGTTATTTGATACTTTTGTCTTTTTTTTTTAAATAAACTGATGTTTTCCGGTTACTTATCTTGCTTGAAATAATATTTTTGAAATCATACAAATTTAAAGTTAAAACTAACTGTAATTACACTTTAGCAACTCCGATTTATCTATGAAATCTATTAATTCATTATAATTTACAATAAAGTTACAACCTTAACGAGTATTCTCCCACACTTAGGAGAATAAAAATGCACTATCTTGGAATATCCGTTCTGTGGATTTTGATTTGTGATTGTAAGAATGACACGCTCCGTTCAAAATGTGTAATTTGTCTTTAAAACACATTCGACATTTTGTTCTTATACTAAAATAATAGTCTTGTGCATACCATCTGGTTTTTATATTCTCTGGAATTCAATCATATTTTATGATAAAAGTCAATGTTGCAACGCGATTTTATGGATTACAAAATATAGAAAAGAAACTTATGAATAATGTTTTTGCTTCTTGGAACACTTTTTTAATGTTGAAGAATATTCCGCTTGTGTATCGTATAAAATTATTAAAAAGAATATCATTTGTTTGACTAAAATTCCTAATATTACAATGCATAAACATGATATGGAGTAAAATTTTTGTCTAATTGCAAAGTATTGCCAGACAGACGACATTCTTTAATGTTCGCCGTTTTCCAAAACAGTTCATATTAATTTTATCTTGCATTCGACTTCTTAAAATAATTTTTGGCTGTCAATAAAACGTACGTTGAATCAAGATTTAGTTTCGAAAAAGAGACTTTGAGTATGACAACTTCAAATGCATGTCTAAAAAAAAGTTGTTCATTTCCGTGAAAACATTGCTCGTCGATGAAAAGCGTTCGTTCGAAGTCTCCAAAATTTTTGCGTCAATTAATAACTTCAGTGAACTGTTGTAACTCTTGTATCGTGTCATCTCGCTCGCGCAAACTCAACCGGGTCATATTATGAGATCGTTAAGACGATCACGAGTCAGTAGCGACAGCATCGGTGCTGTTCGCAAGCTGTTCTCAGGTATTGCGTAGGTGCTCAAGCTCGCGCCAAGAGTTGGCCGCGCAAACACCCTCGCCCCGCCACCATTCATTCACGTCTCGGTAGTGCTTGGCTGTGCGCTGCTCGTCGTGCAACATCGAACAGACTCGACACCAGAAATACGTGTTGATGAACTCGCCGGTACCTTTCCACTTGAAATACGAGTTGTAGAGCTCATCGTCAGCGTCAAGACGGTGCAAGTACTGGGCAAGCTCACGCGGCGATTCGAACTCGTCTACGTGGATATACGAGCGGTATGGTGCGCTGCGTGCGTAGTCTGTTGGGTGGGCCCCCATCACGATTGGTAGTACGTTGTGCCTGTATTTCAAATAATGAAGTAGTATAATTGATGTATAGGGATAATTTCTTACAATATTTAAACTATATTGATTTTAGTATATAATCAAAGCGCTTCGATTATGCATTGAATTTAAGTAGATGAGATGAATTTTGCTCAGACAAACAAACAATCTCTCTGAATGTCAATTTTTTAACATCCAATATACCTATCCAATAATCTTTTTTTCAATTCCAAAATATCAAGATAATGGAATACACGAAAAAATCGAATTCTTAGTCGTAAACCGACGTCGGTAAAATAGACATCGATGCATAAGTGTTCGTGTGACGTTATCAGTGCATGAATAGATGTTTACCATTGCCAATAGCTTCACAGAAATCTACTTTACCAACTATAGATTTTAAACTTTCGAAAATGAATACTACAATAATTGTACATAATTGAACAATCCAATTCACATATCGAAAATTCGATATTGACCAACAATTGGCAATCAAGTACATGTATAAAAAATAATTTAAAAAGCTTTACCCAAGACCGTTGACAAAAAACTTTTCTGTTATGTAGTCGCGGCAATTGGAATTCTCAAATGCAAGATAGAATTTGTAGTCAGCATCGAGCATATCGAAACAGGCTTGTGCTTGGGATCGCGAACATCTTAAAGTGCCACAAGCACCGTAGATGTCCACTTGAATGTGTTTCGACAACTCCTTGGCATAGTGCATACGTTGATTCCGGGGATGGCAGTTAGAGACAAACCATGCAACCTTAAGGAATAATGGCAAAATATCGTTCTTTTAGATCTGGCAATTTATGTATAAATAAAATCACAGTTCAAAGAAATCTTAATTCCTTTATCACCTTCTTCGTTTTGTTGGCTGCGTAATTAAAAGTTTGTTGGATTTGGGTGACTCTTGAATCATAGTATTGCCACCTCTCGTAAGGAGCAACGATGTCGCTATCTCGCCGATAAGTAGCTGTCCAATTCACTATAGCATTTTTTACACTTTGTGTGTGGTAAGGACATTCCAAAAAGTATAACATCCAGACCTGTTGAAAAATCATATTATTTTACTCAGAAATGCAAACAAGTACTCTCTTTACGTATAACGACATTCCATGTTATTATTTAGCTTTCAGCAAGGTAATAGAGGAAACGGTAGGAATAATCGTCTCACCTGATTCGGAGATCTCCGTCCAATGTGCGTAACGTAATCCTTAAAGAGGATCAAATCAGCATCGTTGGGATTATCGCGAGTTATCATGCAAGTATTCACAGGACATCCTTGTTGAAAGAACAGATCCGGACCGCTTTTCGCCTCGTTCATTCCGTGCGGTATGTAAATCTTTTTGAAGCGGATATCGAGGCTTGATCTGTTATAATCCGGCGGAACGAACATAAGCTAGAAACGCAAATGGTAAGATGAACTTTGAATTATATACTATTTTCGAATTTGTATCAAGTTATCGGCTTACCTGGTTTGTCACGCGATCATCAATAGGATCTTCGTCAGGCCAAAGACGCGCCAGTCTTCTACCAGTGCGCCGTGATTTCAAAACAGGACTCGGTCTTCTCTGGCCGCCTTTCATGTACCATGGCCTCTTTGTAGGATCGCTTATATCGATTGTGCTTTCGATAGAGTTTGGCATCCCCGTCGTGTTGCTCATCTAGTTCAATCACAGTTTTATATTAAATCTCTCGAGAATAATAAAATTGAATTGCTAAATCATACACTGCGAGATTGCATGTTATTAAGAAATAGTTGCATTTATATAATTATTATCGTATTATTATGTGAATTACAAGTTGACAAAAAATATATATATAAATATATAAGTAATAAATAGAAAAATTGAGTTAAAAAGTAGAGAATTATATATAAAATGATGTGCAAGAACGCAACTTTTTCGTGTGATCTGTTAAGCACCTTAAGAATAATATTATATACATCACATGAAACATCATGTCATATATTGTATTTTAAATCATGTGCTCCAAAAGTCGAAGTGATAAAGCACGAGCTGCACACGTGCAAAGTGGGTATTTTATTTAGGGCACGCCTCCCTTTTCTGCTTATAAAGCTGTAAAAATCCTTTACCTGATTGCGTATACCATGCCATGAGCAAATATTTATAAATTATATTTGCAAGTTCTATTAGTTCCTGATGCTTTATACTGATATACATCATATGCTTTGTCTATTTAGTGCAACACAATAATGTATAAGGATTTTTACTTTGTTAATTTAAATAAAGTTTTCATTTATTTCATATATAAATAAAGATTGTATAAGTGTACGACCTAAACTATGTTTTCTCTCGCCTAGCGGTGAAAAAAAAATGTGAAGCGTCTGTTTCATTCTTAAACTAGGTTTTATCTAAAACTAGAATGCGAGAATGTCATTTGTGTGGTGTGGGATCGTTGATTTAAAAAAGCTCTATTATAATAACATGGGCATAAGCTTGCGCGTGCTTTGCTGCAGTGCAACTCTCAAGTTCGCTTTCTCTGCTTTGTAGTTGTATAATACTGATGTCGGCTGTCCACGCTTGCAGTCACTAAGAAATTCGCGGCGTGCGTCGCATTGTCACTAATATATTAACCAGGTACTTATTTAAAATAAATTTTATACTTTGCAAACTGTCGAGAATTTTCAACTTTATGAATAAATATACAATATTATTTTATTTACACGTCTTAATCGCTTTTCATCTGTATTATCGATAATTCTTTGCGATTCACATTCACAATTAACTCTTTCACGCTGTTGCAATAAACTACGCATCTTAACGAACTATGCTAGATATCTAGGTTTATCTCAGTCTACCGTAGAACTGCAAATCTGAGTATGTCCACTAGTTGATATAGATAAATATAAATATAGTCTATAGCAACCGAAGCTACAATCGTTATCGCAGCTGATAAATGAAAATCTTTACCGCAAACGCGTTGGAACATGTGTGGCTCGACGCAATTACGATATACTACTAACTCAAACTATATATCGAAAAAGGTGCTTTTTTTAAACAAGTACCCGGTTTCCTGCGGGTGCGGCGCAACGCTGCAGCGTTGCACACTTTACCTCGACTGCAGGTAGCTTTCTGAGCGCGGGTCTCGGGCGTCGAGCTCGAGTCGAGAGCTTAGGCATCGTCGTCACTGCCGATCTCGCAGGTGCCGACGAGAGCAGCCTTATCTGCGAGGGATGCGAAATTCGCCACATGAGAAGTTTGGAATCTTTCTCGAAAGCGCTGACGCCGTTGAATATGTATGACGTGGACTATATAGGAGTAGGCGAGTAGGTAGGCGCTGCTGGTATAGAATATGTATAGACCTGACCGCACGAGCAAAGGGTTGGGCTGCAGAGGGGATGACGATAAACGCAATGATGTCTCGAGCTTTTGATGAGGTGTGGCCGATAACCGCATACGACGATGTTGCGCGTAGGGATATCGCCGCTCGTCGTCGTGCATTTATACGCGCGCGATGAAGAGGTTTATTACGTGGTCGAGTTCCGTTTTGGACGGTCTTCGGCGTAATCGAGGTCGATTATATGTGTGTACAACTGTACATAGATTGCATTGTGTCGCATTGAAATTTTTATAGTTTTCAAAAATGAGAGCTTCTATTATAAAATGTTATTTGCACGCATCAAATAAATTTTACATTCTTTCATAATTGTGTTTGAAAAGATGTCTTTATAGCTATAGTGTGACCGCAAACTCGATATTATTATAGCTATATTGAGTATAAGTATACACACACGTCGCGCTCAGGAAGTCTCGACTGGCCGCAATGACTTTCCTCTCTCGCGCGCTCGTATCGCGACTAAAATAAAGAAAATATGCGACCAGAAGGAAAAAAAGCCAGTATAACTCAAGTACATCGATAAGAGTAGCACTCAAAACGAGTCCAGAGTCGTATACACAATACCACACCAGCTCGCACGTCAACGGTCAATATAAATAACGTCCGTGGAAACACACGACATTGGCGGTATAAATTATAATACTCACTTTGGCGGCGTCGGACATGGTCCTGGCAGCGGGCTGGACCTGCTCGGGCCTGATGCCGTGCCAGATCTCCTTCTGCCGCACGTTCATCACAACGAGCAGCATACCCGTGATGCAGACTACGTACAGGAAGCATCTTTTGAGCGATAGTCGCGGCAGAGCCATACCGCATCTGTGTCACGCCGTTTCTGCCAAAGTACCGGCGCGCCCTCGTATAACTGTCGTTGATGGCCCAATGGCCCTTTATCTGATGTCTCGGTTCAGCCGAGGAGTCTCGGCTTGGTCCTCGCTGCTGCTGCTGCTGCTGCTACTGGCTCTTCGATGCAGCAACATTCGGCTGCTCTGCTGCTTTGGAAAATTAGAGGCTCGTTAGAGACGAATTGTGAGAGAAGCGTTTCGCGCACAGTCGGGTTTATTACGTTGGGGCGGCTTGCACATAGATTTGCCGCTTGAGCGGGGAAAGAAAAGTGTTTATACATTGTATAAGAAATTTTTAAATTAAGCTGGATTTTCCAAATGATGCATATCGTCGTGAATACTTTTCCCCAATACTCGAAAATTAAAAATGTTTTCTCAAATTGGAAGTTTATTTGGAACTATTCAACAGCCAAGGTATAGCACGGAGCAGTAGAGTCGTGAGAAAGAGGAATAAAGAAAGCTCCTTGGCAAGCGAAAAAGCTCGCCACCCTCTTGTACGATCCTTATCGTTGTTAACAAGCGTGCAATTTTAAATCACGGCTGATTGGGTATTTGCGAATGCGATAAAAGTCACGGTAGTCCTGTGTATATGACCTCCGCAAAAAATACTATACAATTACGTTTTTACGGCATTATTTTTACACAGAATTGTACTAAGTTTTATTTTAAAAGCTGAATAAAATCTAAAATGTTAAATTAGGAAGTATGTATTGTGTGCGTGGATATGATAAGAAGCTATATTATCGATCGTGTTTCTATAATAAATATCTTGAGATGGTGATGTCAGTGATAAGTCTATATATATAATATCATATTTATAATCAAAAGAGCTACAACCCTGGTAGAAATTTTTCTAAAATTTAGATATTAGGTATGTTGTTTCATTAAAAAAAAAATACAAATACTCTATATTATTAATCGACCTTTATACTTCTTTTACTAATACTAATGACATAATTCGTCATTATTATGCGAAAGCGATAATAAACGTCGACAACCGCCAAGTGATAAGAATAACGGATTAGCGAATAATACAATGGTTGGTATTTGAAAGGACGTTTGGACAGTAATAATCCACAAATCGAATATTCATAACCCTCTTCTTGCGCTAATGACGATTAGATCAATTAACATTTGAAGACAAAAACATTTACACGTGTCTGCATACACATCACGATTACTCGTAGGTCAAGGACGAGCTTATATTAGAATTGGACATAACACATGAAGCTATAAAAGCAGCAACTAATCACTCGTCGTACAGAATAAACATATATTGAAGTACCATAAAGTCCTTTTGAGCATGACGTTTTTACTTTCTTAATCTGATAGCAATGCCCATTGGTCACGTTGCACTATACATTTGTGAGTTCGCTTCGCAAAGTTCCATTTCAAAAAAATTCTCGGCTACACCTTTAAAGCACAAACTCCAACAAACTTGACACCAATTCTCTTCAAAATTAGACAAAGGAAAGTAGAAACACGCAAGATCCGACCTACTGCAAAGTCAAAAACACACTAACCGGCTCATTGCGCGCGCGCGCCTGTCCAGTTGGACAATTTTCGTTTGCTATCTTATCGAGGTTTCTGTTTGAGCGATTGGAAGCTTATGAATTATGATCGACGCCTACCTCACTAGCGCCCGAGTACCGCAATAAAGCCGCGCAACATAATATACACGCACCAAGTCACACAGCCGATAATAAGAAAATCCATTTAACCACGCGTGGGGCACACAACTTGCGTTTGCACTATGTAAGTATATATGTTTATAGTGTCACAGCCGGCTTTCGAATGTCGTTGGCTGCACTGTGCTGCCGGTTCTGAATGCGTCATTACTGCTCTATACATAGAAGCGCGCACTTGTGTACTTGATGATGGCTAATGTAAAAAAACACGCAAAATCAAGTCTATTTGCAATTGGCTGAATTTTGCCAACAATAACTTGCGATTGTTCTAATACAGGGCACGAAGCCATCATGACTTTTTCTAAACTATTAAAGGTCCCTTTCTTATACAATATATATATTACTAACGTCAAAATGGTTCTTAGATTATTGTTGAAGAAAACGAGAATCATCGTGCTCGCGGCACACGTTCAAAACTACACTTTAACTATTTATTTATATACTTATACTTTCATTTCTACAGTCACTTCGAAATCGATAACTGTGAAGTCATTTGAGAAACAGTTGGTCTAAAAGTTTCAGAGAGAGAAAGTTCAAATGCAAGTTGCTATTCCACATATTTGCAAGGCATAATAAATATGTCTAATATTTATATAAGTATATATGTTTGCTTCCAGTGTCTACGGCACATCAGAATAATATCTGGCATTCAATAGACATCTGGTTGGGCGGATATTTTAAATTTGATATCAACGGGTTAGAATGTGCGGAAACAGCGATTCGAGCAATGAATTTTATGCACCAGTTCAATTTATCGGCAATGTCCAGACACGCCTAGATGTCGACCTCGGCTGCAATAGATGTACTGAAAATGGTATATTCGTCTGCCAAACAAACCGCATCATAGCAGAGGATGTTGGGAATGATGACGCGCGCACACTAAGCTCTAACATCGTCAAACTAAGCCGAACGGATATATGAAATTAGGGGATAATCCGGGCAATAAAATGTACCCTCCGTCAACTTTCTTTCTTTGTCTAGCTTCGATGATTATTGGATCCTGGGGTAACTTAAGATCTATAAGGATACAAGAGTTTCCTAGTTCGGTCCATTACCAACTGATACAAGAGGACTGCGTGTGCGAATCTACGGTCGTAGGAAATGACTCGGATATTTTCAGCAAACTACTGTATGTACATATACATGAAATGATAAATCAAATATGAGGGTGACATAGAAGGAAACCACGTGCATTCTTTGATACACATCGCACGCCATCTTCAATCAGACGGATACTTGATTTTTATTATAAGATTTTTGAAAGTGCCTTTTTTCCCTTGAGAAATCCAAGCATTGCTTGCCTCATTTATACATTGAATCTATTTATAAGTCTTTTCATTTTGATGTTTGTAGTTAAATTGACTCATCCAATTAAGCCAAAGTGCTTGAGATTATATAGGTCGGATATCGCGTGTGGATCATCAAGCGTTTTTTCAAAGCTTCTTTGATAACATCAGGAATGAATTCCGACAATTTAATAAAAATACCTTCAGGTCAATAGAGGTAAGCCAAATATTTACTCCTTCAACACATCGTTAAATTGCTCTAGAACACTTTTGTGGAATCAATCTTTTTTGTTATCCGAGGATATTATGTGAATTCAACGATCTTTTTTGATATGCGAAAGTATAATGATAGAGAGTAACAAATATAACACACTTATCACATTCGCAGTATTTAAATTGTAAAGCGCGGTGTCGCAATGTGATTTCTCGATGAATAATGATGTTCGCCTGTCGAAACATTTTTACAGAGAGGTAAATTATTATCTGACGGTGTATAATTAATTCATTTTTTTGTCGATCAAAAGTCAATCACTAGAACGGCGCTAATAGTGTTACATAATGTAACTTATCCATGCAAGTAGATTGTAACTTTTCTTTCTAGCCTATACAAAAAAATAATATCGAGTTTGTTGAAAAGAATATTTTGTAAAAATGTATATATCACGGAAAGTCTTTACGCGATGCATTAAACCGTGTTACTTTTCAAGGTCGATGACCTTTGTTTAATTTTTTTTTTTTTTTTAATCGTTATAAGTGTAAAACTTGTATTTGAATAATTGACGACAAGACGGCAATGGAGCTCTAACTTATTGTGAAAACTTATTTAAGTGCCATAGCAGAGCAAAGAAACAAGCAGCACAAAATTAGATTGAGAAAGATTTTCAAAGTCGAGCTTTTGCCATAGTTCAAAACTGTAATCACATTGAATCTGTAGCGATCAATTCATGCGTGTATATAGTAAATGTGATTTTGCTTACATGAAGCTTTTAGGAAACTAATTGTAAGTAAATTTCACCGCGAGCAATGTACAAACTGCATTTGCTGCAGATTCATCCCCAACTGAGAGAAGAGGATTTAGAAAGTTCGCATCGTCAGAACTACGCGCACTGTTCCGGGATGAGAGAAGCAAATTCACACCTTGAAAACTCTTGCACAACTCGCGCGAGACGCCAACAAAACAACAAAAATATTCCGCCAACCTCATGTTATATAGACACTGCAGTGACAATAAAGCTGCGATGAGCTCCTGGAAAAGTCAAGCCCTCGAGAAGCGAGCGCAATGCATCGAGCTATATATGCTCGGTCAACCTACTAGTACGCAAATCGACCCCCGCACGCGGCAGCTTGCAAGCACGCCCAAAAGCTGTAAGAGTGTAAAAATCGAGAATAATAAGAGACGAGAAAAAAAAGTGTTAGAAGACTCACCGAGCAGACACGTATAGCCTAGAGAATCCTGGCAACAGTAGTGTATAGCAATGCCGGCCTCAAAGGGCGGAAAAGTATAATGCACAGAGCAGCAACGGAAGGCAACGTGCTCGGTGCTCTCTCTCGCGCGCACTAGCTTCTCGCCCCTCGTGAACGGAGCTTCCCCTCGCGCTGCATCCGTGTGTACACAGACTCACGGTACACAGAGAGAGAAAGAGAGAGAGAGAGAGCGCGCGCAAGAGAGGAGACGACGAGGAGTCACATGACCAAAAAACAGCGCTACAGCTACGACTCTGCTCTTCCTTCTGAGCCGCAAGCACCCGGGACGACGACAACGACGACGACGAGGACAACAACGGCACGCACACACTCGCAACTGTACCAGCGCACACTGCGTGCCGATTAAAAGAGCTTGCGCACGCCCGCGTGTCTTTCGATTCCGTCCGTGACGAGTCGCGCGGGGGTGTATATAGAATAGTCGAGAGGGAGAGAGAGAGCGAGTGCGACTCCTTCGTCGTCACCCCCGCCGCGACGCTCGAGAATATAGCAGTTCCTGGCAGCAGCGGCGACCCCCTCGATCCAGCGAGATAGCGCTGTGTGCAGGTAGAGGGAGTGCACTCCAGAGTCTACTGTCTCTCTCTCTCTCTCTCCCTCTCTCTCTCACTCACTCTGATGTCCGCACGGGAAAATCCATAAAGGCCGCGTCTGCGCGATTCACCCGCGCTTTCTCTGCTCTCCCGTCTTTGCTTGGCTGGGCGCTTTGTATTTGTATATAGGTATAGGTGTACTTATAATACTCTACAGCTAGCGAACGTATGTGCAGCATCGCATGTGCGCGCGCGCTGCAGCGGCGCCGAAAGTTTTCGGCCGAGCTGAGCGCGAGACTTACTACTGATATATCTCGACGCCCTTTTCTTTCGGCGCTGTATAGGTATACTCTTTCGCCGCGCTATAGATTGTTTCCACTTGCGCCGCCGCCGAAGGGGGCTTTCCAGCAATCGATTTACACCGCGCGGAAGAAAATCCGTGAAGCTGAATGGGAAGCTGCGCGCGTTGAGGGATGATCCATGAGTTTAAAATTGAAATGCGACACTAGCGGTCAGCAAGTGAACTACAGCAATGGCCGCTCGGAGTTCTAGAGTAATACATTTAACATTGGGATGATATATGGGAAATTGTTTTTAAACTAATACAAAATTGCTTTATGGAGCTGAGCTATCTCAGAAACACAAAGTGACCATCAGGTGATGTAACAAACATTCAGTGGTACCACGTAGCATTGTCATCTTTGATGTACAGTTTGCAATCTCTAAATATGTTTAGTTGGCCGTACATACCATCGTACACTGCATGTATTAGTTTGTATAATGCAACTAGAATAAAAACGAAAGTAAGTTTATGGAATGGAAATACTTTCATTTCGATAAATGACTCTCATGTAAAAAAAGTGTAAAGCGTAATACTCTCGCCGGACATATTGTCTGATCGATATTGAAATAAACAAATATAAATCTTTCACAAATCAAACATCTTGATTGCTCGTAGGCATATGGAAATTAAGGAAAACGGGGGTGCAATCTCTTACGGAAAAGAAATTCAAATGTTCAGAGTTTACTGTTTGATTATAATTTTGGACATCTATTGAGTGTTTTTTTCCTAAGGTAAAACATTATTATTTCTGTCGAAACATTCATAATAAGTTATGCCTCTGGTAGAAAATAAACCAACCATGATGGTCGATTCAGCAACGGTTCGCCAACGACGTTGGCCAACTGTTCCCCAACTAAATCTAACTATTAGATGCCTGACCTGTGTCAGCAAACGTATGGTCTGTATTCGGCTTTTTTACTTGCCACGTGACCGAGATGCGCATACATTTACGATGGCTGCGCAGATACCCCCAATGTACCGTAGGTGGGGGTATCTGCGCAGCCATCGTAAATGTACGCGCATCCTCGGTCACGTGTACACACCTTTTAAAATCTAATTCTACAATGTCAAAATCATATTATTGTTCGATCTAATGCTCGTTTATTATTGTTTGGGCAGGTATTAATGCTTTATTATCTTTTTGTACGATTTTTAAAATTGTTTGACCGTTGCCCAATGGATACTGTAAAAGCGTGACGAAACAAACGGTTTGTGAACCTGTTGGCCAACCATTGGGGAATGGAAGGCAAACTTTTCTATCAGGGGAGTGTGGGTAGATTTCTATTTGGCCTTAAATCGATACTTGTTTTCTCATCGATTCAACAACATCGCATAAATGTCATTTCCGTGACAAGGTCGTGCCGCGCAGTAAAGAACTTTTCATTACAGTCCACTTTTAATAGTATCGCGCAATTTAACAATTCTAAATGGTATATACAATTATTTTCTCTTATTGCACATATATACCATAATCGCAAGTATGTATGTACCATCAAATAAATGTATACATCTGTTGATTATTGAGAGTACAGAGAACGTGTTAATTAAATATTCTAACTCGGCTTCATAGCTATATATTTATTATATACAATTTAATGAAAAAATATCATGTTCTGCATATAATTTTAAACATACACAAATATCAATATTTAAAGCGGCAATCATCAAATAAACGAAACGAGTTGTAATAACTCTCCAACTCCATTAAAAGTGGCTGACCATTATAAGAGTTGAATGTGCTTAAAATGGTAAATAACAAACATCAAAAAATATTCATTTACAGACAGGCAATAATTTTGTTCAAATCAAATTGAAAATGTTCTATTTCTAGAAACAATATATTATTATTTTTAAAAAATTTTTAATATTGTACATGAGTTTTAAATTTTCATTTTTAAAATAAGTTACGAATTTCTATTAATTTTAAATTATTCTTTTTCTCAAAATATGATTCGTCGATTAAAAACGATAATTTTTTTAAGCGTTTGGTTTTTCATTCGTAAGTTTATGTTTATATTCACGAGCTATTTGGATTATCACTCGTAAGGTAATAGCATCGCTGCATTACGTAGCAGAATGCAATCTATGCTTTCACTTTCAAAGCGATAACGTAAGATACCAATGTCGTAAGTATGCGCAGCTGGGTATTAGTGACCGTAAACGCTAGATAGGCAGGCCTGTTATAATCCGAAATCATACAAGCCGCGCCGAAGCGCTGCAGCGGATGTGCGCACTGTGTAGTCCATACCCATTCCACATACATATATCTATATATACCGCTGATGCACTAGGCTTCGTCGCTGGGCGTCAGCATCACTAGCGCCACGCGCGCCGACGTGTGCCATTTTGATCAGCATAGTCCAACGTCGGGCTGTACGACATACAATAAAAAGGTCGGGTCGCGAGTCGGGCGGTTCCGGTTCTGTTTCGGCCGCAAGCCGCATCACTCGGGTTGGCGCTGGTCAGTCGGTGTTATGGCGTAACGTGTGCGTGTGCAGGGGGCATCGTGTGAAAAAGCAGCAAGAAGAGAGAGGTCGCATTGACTACTACGGAGCCATAAGCGCATTCAATCGTCCTGATCCCCGGCGTGTCCCGGCCTTCTCCATTAATCGAGACAACCGAACCGGCGTACCTTCGCTTCTAGCTCTCCTTCTAACCGCGCTAGACTTCTTCGCTGAAATGGGTATGTATAGTTTTCTACTGATCGACGTGATTTTACGTGAATTCAATCCGGAGTCCGGTCGAACGTGCTGAATGCGCCTCGATAGTGGCTGTGTGTGCAGCACACGCACGTTTTGTAACGAACGCGAGCAAACGTACGCTAATGGAGTCGTGTGCTCGGATCTGATGTATTACATATACGTATAACAGGGCAGCATTGCTTCTTCCACTCGTCTCTCTTCCTTCGTCATTTATTTTCTAACGTCAAACGTTGTATATATATATATGGGTGTGTGTGTGTGTGCGTGCGTGTGTGTATGTGTATGTACATATGTATAATCATTACATGTACCGAAAAGTGAAAGTAGTTTATGCTTCTTATGAGTTTTAATATCTATTTATACTTATTTCTCCTCTCTAACAATCTGTTTATACTTACAACAATTGATACATCACCAGATGAACCTGATATTCCAATGTTGGATGTGGGTGACTTTGAGGTTTTGGATGAGTGTGCTGGGGAAGATGATAACGAAGAGGACTGTGATGTACAAAGTATTTGCGGTTCTTACGTCGAAGAGGAAGACGAGGAGGAGGATTACGAACACGAAAATCCTAAGCGTAGAGCTAGACAAGTGAATGACTCGCATGTAGACGAGAATAGCGGAGACAATACAGATAATATTCTGGATGTCTCCATAGATGTAGCTGAAAATGAGTTTTTAGAGAATGTTGCCAAAGACTTTTCTGAAAATATTGAGGAAGTCGCTGAAGAGCGGCCTCAAAAGCCGAGGTACAATCTCAGAAGAGGAGAACCAACTGTTCAAATAAAGAAGCTACCAGAGAAAAAGGTTGTTGATAGCAAACCCGCAGTATCTACCCCTAGGAAAAAGCCAGGACCCAAGTCTAAGACTATGAACGTTCAATCAACCCCAGCCAAGAAGCCCATACAAAAGATAAGTTTTTCCGATGACAAGGAAAAGAAAGAAGAGAAAAAGACAGCTCAACAAACTGAAAATAAAAAGGAAGCTGAAAAGAATGAAAGCGTAACTCCAAAGACAGCAGCTGCAAAACCAACACCAACACCCCAAAAGCCTAAAGAAAAAATTCAACAAAATTTGCAACAAAAGACACCTGCATTCTTGAAAAAGGATTTGACAGATGAAGAAATAATGATTCATTTTGATGAGATTGAAAATACTGTTCTAACCTCTGACAGTTTTGTCATTGAACATGAAACTGACCTATCAATACAAGAAGATGAAAATAACAAAGGTGAAAATAGCAAAGACAGAAAGGATGAAGAAAAACCAAATGAAGATAAACAAGATGAAGAAAAACAAGAAGAAAATAAAGAGGAGGAGGAAGAAAATTGGGATGAAACATGCGACAAAAACCTTAAGAATAAACCACAAATAAAAATTGAAGAAAAAGAATTCAAGGAAAGCGAAATGTGGTACAAGGAAAAAGTAAGACATCTATCATTATTTGATATTGATTCAAACCATTATAATTCTTTATGTTAATTTAATTTATCTATTACAGCTAAAATCGAAAGAAAATTCTGTAGAAGAACGATTCACAAAGTTAGCCAAAATTATACAATATTCATATCCAATGTATAAAAAATGGTTAGATCGTAATGAATCACTGTTCGGAACAGCAATTTGTAAAGTTGAATCTTCTAGACATATTCCATTAGATCAATTACATCCAAATCGTTGGAAATTCATATGTAAGTATAACAGTAGTAACCTTGCATAAATAGTTTGCCCTTCATTTTGTTATAATCATTAACTCAAAAGTTATTATATGAAGTAAACCTATAATACCAAGATTCATATAATATTTGAAAAAAGCTGTTACATGTTTAATGTAGCGCTTTTATCTAGAAACAGTCTTTTGAGTATCTTACAGAAGGGATCGGTAAAACATAAACATAATAGGTTAACATCACCAGAAGATTATTCACGTCTCTGCAGTGGTGATAATTGTTATAAAAAATTCGAAATTTTGAGACACTTAATCCTTTATTAAACGAGGAAAAAAAGTAATCTCAAAACTATAAACAAACTATTTTATCTACACAATTACAACAATCATAAGCGATTGTTTTGAAAGCTTAAACTCAATTACCTACCAACAACACTAAAAGAATTTCTATTTCCATTTGGATCTGGAAAGAGTATATTCTTTCCACTTATACTTTTGCAACAACGTGAATAGCAATGCTGAGCATTGCCAATTCATAGAGTACTGTTGCTAATTAACTGGAATTTCTATAAACTGTTTAAACTATACAGTTTAATGAGGCCAGTGGTTACTAAATATTTCAAGCATCATGCTTGAAATATTTGAAACATTCAAAATTATAATGCCCGTTAATAAATTTTTTAGCTACTTGGTATACTAAAGTCAAAAATTAAATTCTTGCTTTTTGTAGTCAGGAAATAATAATATAAGAAATTTATGTTAATGATTAAGCATAGAGTAGGTATTGGTTATCATTATCTGAATATACCAGATCATTATTTTATAAAACTAAGAGAGACTATTTTTTTATATCTTTAATTATATTTGTGGAGGTTGAAAGTGATGAATTTTGTGTAACATGTTTAGGCAACAAAAAGAATAAGCAACAATCTTCAAAGGATGGAGAAACCCAAGCTGACGATACATCTGATAACAAGAATGCCCAATCAAGCTGGCAAATGATTCCTGGTGTTGCAGATGCTAATACGGATAACAGCGAAGAATATCCACCTTTTGTAATGCGCGTTGTAAAGGTACATCAGCTTATGATAAATCAACGCAATTTCAGGAAAAAAAAACTGAAGTTGTACATGGAAACAAGGGATGGATGGGCGAATCTGTTTGATTATTACAAATTAAATTATTAAATTCAAAATTCGTGGACATAATTTGTCCATACATTCTAACGATGATTTCGCGTTTCAAAAATTGGCTTACCTTATGCTGAAGAAGAAACGAGATTTCGTTTAAGATACTGGTGAACATAAATGCAAAATTATTGCTATAACTGTATCAGTATTTCTTTTTGAAAAGAATGTGTACAGGTCTGCACACACAAGAAGCAAGTAACCAATCCAAAACAAGCTTCAGTAACTATTCTCTTGCTGAAGTGAAGCCAAAGCAATTACTTTTATGGAATCTTAAATGCAGAACTTTACAGAAGATTGTTTATTGCTTTTATTAAAAACGATGTGTCTGAGGGCCAGCAGAAGAGAGAAAGATCAAGATAACAAGATGACAATTTTTCCATAAATATGCACATCTAAACCATGAAAAATGTTGCAGTAAAAACGAACATCACAATCTAATTGGGAGTTCAGATATTTAAAATTTGCCTGATATTTTACATTAAATAAATGGTATCAATCTTTACTAATGTAAAGAAAGCAATATTTTAAGGTGCAGAAAATTAGAAAATTTGTAAAATCAATAACAGTCCATCTGTCCCTTGTGTACATTTACATACTCTTATGTCCACTTAAAAATGGCATATTTGTGGTAGCAAGACGATTTTTACTTGAATAGTAAAATATTCATCAGATCGCTCTGGATAAGACTTGCTACATTACAATGAGAAAAAAAAGTTGACATCGTTGGTAACAAATTTATTACATTTTCATAATTTCTAATGTTTTCGTCGGCCGAGGAATGACGTTCTGCAACTTTCATAGACCTTGTTATGTCAAACATGACTAATAGATATCGTTGAAATAAATTGCGTAAATTGTGAATATTTTTATTAAAGAAACCAATTTTTGCCGACAAAAGCGCGAAATTTCTAGTTTTAATTTATAAACTTGAATTTATTTATTGTTCTTTATCATGAGAATTTTTTTCTGCGTATTTTTAAAAACAATTAAATAAGCCATGTTATTCTGGATTTATTTTAAATATCTATTTTCTAATGTGTGTTTCTTTTTACAGGTATTTGAAGAATTTCTAAAATCTTTAGAGGAATCAACTTGTGCTGGAACTGAAGAAGAAATCAAGAATGAAACAAAAGAAGCTCAAGATGAAGACAAGAAAACTGCATCTGAAGATAAACAAGAAACAAATGACAAGCCAGAAGATGCTAAGAAAAGTGCGGATGAAAACAATAAATCATTTATTGAAAACCTGAATGGTTTAACGGTTTTATTGAGATGTAACCGTAAAGACGAACTAATGATGCACATAACTGGAAAAAATATTAGTGCTGAATTAATGGACAAGATGAAAGATCTTTTTGAAAGTGGAGCTGGAAAGGATTGCAACGTTAAATCTCTTTATTGCAAAACTATAATAAAGTAAATTATTTATAATTTTTTCGATTTACGAATCTCAAAGTGCATTATATAACGTAATTTAGAATACTACGCGACAAAATGTGTAAAGCCTTCTGCCTACTAATAAAAACAGGCATAAAATGCACAATTTTTCGCATATTTCGCAGAATTAAATTCTTTAATTTAGTGTGTGAAATATTTAATATTTCTTTAAATATTATACAATGCACGTATGCAAAACAATATTTTAAATTGTTCCTAAAAACGGCACATTTTCATTTTCAGAGACGAAGATGGAGTTAGAACAAATAACACCTTTTTATTTGGATCCGAAACTCTCGATGATACTATCGGAAATGTAAAAATACAATTAGCTCCAAAAGCTAATGTATGGGCCAACTTAGCAGGCGTTGAAGTTTTAGCCGATGTTGTTACTAGTTATTTAGTTCCTACAAAGAAAACAACTGTAGTAGAAATAGGATGTTGTACAGGTCTCATTAGTTTATTATTAGCTTCTGTAAGTATGAATATAATTCACAATTAAACTATTTGAGAGTTTTCTGTTAACGATTTCTTCTTGTTTCCTTAGAAATGCCAAAAAGTCATAGGTGTAGATGTACAAAAGGAAATTGCAGAAGCTGAAATTCTATCTGAATTGAATGGATTAAAAAATGCTACATTTTTAACTGGCAAACCTAAATTAGTAATGAGCCAAATTGACAAGAGTATTGCTACTTCTAAAGCAGTAGCTGTCATCAATACAAACAACGCATTTGGTAGATGTGAGTAAACAACTAATTATTTTTCTGTTTACATGTAGTTTATTTTAAGAAGAAATTAAATTTTGTTATTTATAATTAAATTATATTTTATAGCCATTGAAGTAATATCTTCATTGAGACAAATGAGTACACTGGGTCGAATAGTTATCATAACTACTTTAACAAAACAGGCCATCAGATCAATTTTGGAATTAACACAGCCAGCTGATGAAATTTATGGGAATCCATTCATTCCAATTAAGGCTTGTATCGTAGATACAACACCAAAGAGTTTTGGATTTGAAATAGTCATGTCGATGGAGCGCAGAACTATGCGGAATCTTTTAAAAGTTTCACCTGTTGAGGGTGCGAATACTGCACCTGTTGGACTAATCAGCAAGTCAAAACAAGCGGCAGGCTTTAAATACAATAGCGCTGGAAACATAACATTACCACCACACAAAAAAGGCTTGCCTTCTAAGTTTTTAAAAGGAGCTATTGGTAAACCTGCTTATATTCCGGGAAAGAAATTTTTCCCAAATCCAAATTATAATCCCATAAATAAATTCCAAGGTAAGAGACCTTACCCAGGAAGTGATGGTACCACTTTTCATCCTGCAGCGAAAAAATTCAAACAGTTTGATAAACCTTTCCTAGGTATGTATAGCTTTATATTAGAATGTATTTTTACTTTTTCCTTGATTTTCTTGTTTTTAACGAGTTTTAAACATTTTTACAGGACCTAACATTCGACTGAATCCACTGCATGACAAAAAGAATCGTGATGATGGTGACTTACGTGATAAACTGTCTAGTAGTCGAGTTGAGTCTACCGCGATAGCTCAGGAAATGCAGGAACAAAAGAAAATTCTTGATGCTGCAAAAGAAAAGCTTACTGGCGCTGGTTCCTCCGTCGACGTCGAAACTGTTAAAAAGTTGCAAGAAATGCTAAATCTTGCCATAGAAAAAACAAACAAATTACAAAGTCAACTACCGCCAAGATCTGTATGGGATCGCATTGCACCACCGGATAGTGGAATAGATGAAGAGCAGATAAAATCTAATCCCCCCATGAGAGGACGTCTAGTTAAAGGGACAGGACCTAAAAAAATTATAATTACTACTCCTAACGATAGAGATGGACCGATGCTTGCGCCCGGCAAAAGCAAGAAATACGACAATTTACCACCATTAGAACCTAATTTAATAATGCCAGTTAATAATAAATCTGATCGCTTAAAAATGTCTCAGTCAGTTTCACAGAAGCCAAGTGCGGCACCTTACCAGAAACCTGGTCCTAACCGATTCAAGGGAGGAAATTATCGCAAGCAAGATAATCAAAGTCAAGGTAATATATAATCTTTATTCTAAATATTTTATTTACAAAATATTAATTTGGATCATACAATAAAACAAACACGTAAATAATAATATCAATGGTGTATTTTTTGTAGCACCATGGAACCGCAATAAGTCAGGACCTGGTCCAATAGAAAGCCAAGAAAGGTATAGTCGATCCAGTCCACCGCGAAGATCTTCTCCTCCACGACAAATCGCACCGCCTCGACAGGCAGTGAGGTCACCGCCTCGTCAATCTATGAGATCACCACCGCGACAATTGTTAAGGTCTCCACCTCGTCAGGCTTCGCCAGCGCGTCGCCCTGTCTCACCAGTTAGACGACCAGTCTCTCCACCGAGGCGCCCTATATCGCCCCCGCGAAAACCTGTATCACCCGTTTTCCGTCAGCATTCTACTTCCTCGAGGGGAGTACCAAGCGGTGGACGATCAGGATCACCGTCTCGTAGACACAATTCTCCACCGAGGAGGCCAGTATCTCCACACAATTACAGGGGTTCACCGCCAAGACAAGGCGTGTCTTCGACTAGACAAAAGTCACCACCAGCGAGACGTTACGCTGATGAGTGGGATATACCGAGCAGAAGTACCGCCGAGAGTGGATGGTCGAGGGCTGAAAAAGAGAAGACAGGGTGGCAGGCACCATCTAGCTCATCAAGCACTAATTGGAATCAGAGGTTGGTTGAAGTATTTTCTATTTGTACGCGTCTGATAACTTTTAAAGTGACTTTACCTGATAAAATTTAAGAAAAATTAAGAAAATTATTTATAAGTAATATAGTCGTGACATGTATGTACATACATAATCATAGTCATTTAAAAATGATTGACCGATAAATCTTTTCTTTGTTAACAGCAGCAGCAGTAGTAGTAAATATCGTCCAGAAAGTGATAAGTGGGATAATCGAAGTAGTGCAGCTACTTGGAATAATAAAAATCCATCACCACCATCACAAAATAATTCTAATGGCCGCTGGAAAGATTCTTCAGGTAACACGTTAAGTGGAACTAACTGGGATGTAAAGAAAGATAGTGGCATGCGAGACATGGGTAGACACGAACCTAGACACGAGTCTCGGCATGAACCTAGAATGGAGCCCAGACATGAACTTCGAATGGAATCAAGACATGAACTCCGAATGGAATCTAGACAGGAACCTCGCATGGAACCCAGACACGAGACTAGGATGGAGCCTAGAATGGAACCTAGGCATGAGTCTAGAATAGAAAGCAGACATGAACCAAGACACGAGCCTAGAATAGAAATGAGACACGAGCCTAGAATGGAAACGCGTCATGAGCCAAGACATGAGTTGAGACATGAACCAAGGTGGGAAATTCCAGAAAAAACTTTCAGAAACGATAAAGACGATTGGGCTGACTTGCCAGAAGATGCTAGGGATCCATGGGGCGATGATCCTCTTCCTCCACCAAAAGAAGCACGTTGGGGTCAGCCAAGTCAACCCAGTCCAATATCTGGCTGGTCTAGAGATAAACCAAGTGAATCTACTTGGTCTGCAAAACCCAACTTTCCCATAAATACTATGGGTAGTGGGGCTGGCAATGTTGGCGGTAATGTGAATGCAAACATCCCAAATCCCAATTTGAATATGAATATTGGTATGGGCATGAATAACCCCAATAAAGCCGTTTGGCAAAATGCGCCTCAGCAGCCACAGCAACCTAACAGGAATCAAAATTGGCTACCTCCGGGTAATTGGCAAGGTGCAGGAGTAAATCCAGGAAATCCTGGTGGACAAGGAGTTGGAATCGGAGGAATGATGTTAGGAAGCACACTGGCTAATTGGCAACCATCTCAACAAAGTTTTGCTAATTTCTCTGCAAGACCATTTAACAATAATCCTTTTATGAATAATAGACGTTAAGAAATAAGGTCGATCTATTATAGTTTAAAACTGTATTAATACATTTTACCAGGTAAAAAAATGATGAAGAACCTCAATATAATCATTTTACTATGTAATTTTTCATTAGTTTACATAATAGGTAGTATATAAATGTAAACTTTGATGTACGTTGAATAATTTTTTTCCTTTTTCATAATTTGTTACAGCCATTATGAATTTTCTGTAATTTTAAAGGTACATTACAAAGATACACACATAATGTATTACTATGTATTTTTTCAAATGGTTTATGTAATTCTATATTAAAATATATTATACAAAAATTAAAAAAAAAAATTTCACATTAATTTGTCATAATTGTAACAAAACAATGCATATATGCATCTGAATGTATTGTTTGTAAATTATGAAGATTGATGTAAGTAGTTCTGTTTTATCTAATAAGCTCCAAAATAGTCATGAATCCACAATTTAAACTGGATCGATCGAGTGAAATTCGAATTATATATATAAGCAGAATAATACCTACGTCGATAAAGAAGAATATGTTCTACAGAGTGCATAACGTAAAGCTTTTGATTGAAATAAATAAATAAAACATTTTACAACAGTATTTCTCATATATTTCATGTAAAAGTCATTAGCTGCCTTTGAAGTGTAATTTAAACTAGTAACAAAATGTTTTTATCAAGGGTAAGTTGCAAAAATGGTAGTTTCAACCATTGAGGTTAGGATTTGATGTGCATGTCAAATCGCATTTTATATGTTTAATATATTTTGAACAAAATATATCATTTTCGCAGTTTATTAATGGCCTTCGAAGTTCAGCTTTCCAAAATATTCAAGAAACTGGATTGCGAACAATGCTTTGTAAACCATTCTCTAGTGATGTCCCATCTACAGAAAAAGTAAGTGTCCAACTTATTTTCCAACAGTTCATTAATAACGATTCTAAAAAAACTTTCAACTATTGATCATTCAAGGCCAAACTAGACAAGTTATATAAAAAGATTGAAGTTGAAGTAAGAGGAAATGATCCTGCTGTCTTGAAAAGTTATGGGATTTTTGCAACTACTGCTGCGAATCATTTGGGTATCACAGTTAGTGGCAAGTGAGTAGAAGTTTTGGATGATTCCGCATAAAAGTTGTAACAAACTGTAGGAGATCTAATATCGCAATTCATGTTTTAGTTTTGCTCCTTATAAAGCTATACATCAACGATGGACACTGCTTAAATCAAAACATGTACACAAAAAACACAGGGTTCAGTATGAAATAAGGACGTATTATAGATTTTTGGAATTTTTGAAACTTACAGGATCGACTGCTGATACGTTTTTAGAATATGTTCAGAGAAATTTACCAGAAGGTGTGGCAATGAAAGTTACAAAGGTAAATTATATACAATATTTATTTTAAAAAAAGAATTATAAATATCTTAACAGTAGAATTTATTTTTATGATTTACCTATTTATATAAAAACAAAACATTGTCTAGAATTTTATAAAATTTATTCAAATAACATGGAGATACCTTGTTTTTTTCAGATTGAAATCCAACGGTTACCAGAAACTGTTAGCACTCCACCTAGTTGAAAGTACTTCCAATTTATGTAAGAACTTAGATTTGTAATTTTGTTTGATGTTAAATTTTTTTCATTAAATAAACTGTATATAAATAAATTACAGTTTACTTATTTTACATGTGTTTTTTTTAATGTTTCAAAGGTTGAACTACTATTATAGGTGCATCAGTATCTAAATTTCTAGCATTACCATGTCTATCCAATTCAGGTAATGGATCTCTTTTTTTAAATAACTTTGGAGTTTCCTTGCGTATAGTTTTAACATCTACAGTTCCAAGTGGTGTATCTGTTACAATCTTATCAGTCAACTGTCTGCTTTTTGATCTAGTACGCAGTCGCAAATGCTTATTAAAGTTGGCATTTTTATTCTTGGAATTATCTAAAACCAAAGATGCTGAAGCCAGTTTGGGTATATTAGAATTTTCTACAGGCAGTTGTGAACCTTCATTTCTATTTTTTCTTATTAACTGAGCGCTTGCTGTACAGCTACGTAGGATAAAATCTGATTCTGCAAAAAAAAGAACAAACGAATTTCAAATTTATTATAAAACTTTTATCTCAAAAGCCTGAAATTCAAGGTTTTAAAAGTCTTATAATTAGCAGACACATTTCTAGATTGTGTGTGCGTGTTTGTGTTTGTGTGTTTATGTATAATAACGACTTAAACTTAAAAACATAAATCACAGTTTTACTCTTGATCTACCTTATATGCTTATAGGTTTAGCAAAACCGGTCGGATATACTTAAAATTTATATACGTGAAAAAGAATATTTTAATTTTAAACCGGTCTATAAAATAATAAACCTCTTATAAAATAGTAAACGTATTTCAAAATTCGTACTAATTCTTACCAGCTCGTTTCGATCGAAAGACACGACGTAAATTTGCGCCATCACAGGAACCGACGATGACGATTCCTGCAATCATCAAAATAACGCTTCTCCTCATTGTCCCGTTAAAAATCTCTTGCGGAAAGATTGACGAACGATACACCAGCTGAAATCAGATGAAATTGAAAATAAAACATTTACTTTTAAAAATTAGATTGCAACAAAACGTATAATATAAAACATAAGAATGTTATGTTTTTCCACGAGCAACGTAACGGTAAAAAAAATCTGGTGCACAGTGTCAAAGAGGTAATAATACAAAGTACAACGTTAAATAAAAATAACACACGCGCGCACGCACGCACCAGTCGTCTACAAACTCACTATTCCAAAAGGAAGTCCACTCCGGATCCAGAAGATAGTATCGAGCTAATAATACAAGCTGTCAGTTTGGCAAAAGGAAAACGCACTCCACAACAATCAGAACAAGACAGAGCTCTTGACTCTCAAAAGTTCGAAGCGACGCGCCGAGTGGAAGGGCCAATCGCCGTGAGCAGAACTCCGGCTATATAGGCGCAGCAGCTCGGCTCGATCACCGCTAACGGCGAATCGCCGTCGTCCTCTTCTTCGACTTGCGCACACCACCACCACCACCTATATTGTACACATACACCTGATGATCGCTCGATCGGAGCCGCACGCGAGCGATACAAAAGTAGTAAGTAGTACAGTATAAGCTGCCGATCTCAGCTCTCCTATAGCTTGCGCGCGTTGTGAAATTGATAATCGATCTTGAGAGCTACGCGCGACCTCCCTGCCGGCGATTTTTTCCTCTCCGTCGTCTCTCTCTCTTTCTTTCTACGCCATATCGCTCTCAAACAATAACTTCGAGAATCGCGATTGCGCTTATGGTATATAGGTAGTGTAGGGCTTCTCAAAAACCGGTTTACCTCGCGCGCGCTCGCAGTAACATAGACATTGCGCGCGAGCGCGTGATGAGAGCGCGCAAAAAGCAGGAAAAAATTTTTCGAGATCGTGAGAGAGCGAGTATTATAAGTATATGGCGAGCGAGAGAGAAAAAAGGTGGCGAATAAGGGAGATAATACCACCGTAAGCTGCAGACTGCTGCTCTCTTCTTCGTTATAAATGTGCGCCCAAGCGACCTTGTAACGGAGCTCCGAGAGAGATGCGTGCGTGTGTACAGCAGGTGATTATTGTCATTCCCCGCGCTCTGCGGACTTTAATGCACGCGCGCGAGCCTCGATGGAAAAATGATTAGCCTCTCGCTTATAATATATCGCCTTGCCTTTCTCGCCGCAATGAAACTGGCTCTTTTTTTGCTTTGAATTCGCCTTAAACGCGCTTCGGAAGAGGAGAATGACGAGTCGGAAAAAAGAGACTTGGGAGGGAGCGCAAAACGAAGGCAAGAACCTCCTCGTCGGCCGAATACCTATATGAATCTGCTCCTCTCGCTTGTTTATACCGTATTATCTTTCATTGTACGTGCTGATGTTCCATATGTATCGGCGGCATTTTTTACCGGATGTTGTGGATTTCTCGAATCACTTAAAGTGTCTCCCGATGTCGAGGTCTTGAAACCCGATTTTTTTCGACTTTGGCCGTGAGAACGCAATTATATACCCAACTGGACGCTTTTGGTGATTTAAATAAAAACGTAGATTGCTTATGTCGAAGGAGTTATTGATTTGATGGCGTCTAATTTAATTCAGAAGTTTGTGCAATAATCACCTTCGTGACACAAAGCGAACGACTCTTTGACGAGATGACATCGACCTCGCTTGGTCGTTGCCTTTGGCAATATAATGTAGTACAAATAAAAAGTTTGAATTTTGTATACTGTTATTTTGAAACTTTGAATATTAAATTCATTTCCTGGTTATAGGTTTTGTATTTGTGAATAAGACTATTACTATACATGTAAGATAGTAAGCGTACATTTTATTATATATCGAGATTAATCCATCAGTCCGTTCGTTTATTTGAATTGTGGCTACATTATGAAAATGTTAAAAACACGTCGTTACACTGTGTGCACTATTCTATAGTTTAAATAATTCATATGAGTGAATGATGAGAGTCAATATAGGAATCACTAAAAATAAATATAAAAAGATAGCTACATATATAATGACAGGTCAATAGGGCACCTTATCATAGGAGAAATCGTACCGTTGTTCAATTAAATGTAATTATTAATTCCAAACAGATGCGATACAATGATCTCAATCTAATGACCAAACCCGTATGTAATCTATTTCCAAAGCAGTCTTGTCTCCTTTATGTATCTGCCAGGTTGGCAGCCACTTGTCTCGAGCTTGCCAAAACAGCAGCATTGCCTAAAACAAAAGTAAACGATAATTGAAATATGAATATTGTAGCGCGACCAAAGATGCTATAAATACACCGTACGTGTATTATACCTTTGCATTGATGTTCCTCCAGGGCTTTACGTAAGTGCTGGTCTGCGTACCATCCGGAAAAACACGTACGCCGCCGACGCCTAATCCGATCGAGAGATAAAACTGAAAGTGATAAATTGTTTTATATTTCTCTTCAGAGTGGTCAATTTTCGCATAATTATGATCATTGCGAATCCATATATATAATGTATAATAGGTAATACGAACGCGGATACTTGTCTCGAATCAGATGAACACGCAATAGCCGCAGTATAGAGTATAGAAAATAAAAACAAGTACGCATAAAACACTCGTACGTGAACGTAAGTGAAAAAATAGCGTTCGAAAATAAATGGATGCGCTCTGGGAATCACTGTGTATTCATCAGTGTTTTGTTGATTGCGCTTCTTTTGATTATCATAGAAAAATCAGTATTAAAATTGAAACAATGTTAATTGCTGGCTGAGAAACGATTGGTAGTAAATCATTGACGTTTCTCAAGAAAACTCAAGAACACGTACAGACCTCTTTAATACATTTTTCGCAATAAGTACTCTTTACAGTATTATAAAATCATACGATAACGTTAAGACATTATTTACATGTATTTCGCTCGGACAACCCAGTCTCACCTTTTCGTTAAACGGTGCCATGCTCACAGTAGCAGCGTCCTCTTGTCTGGACCATCCATTTGCAGTGGGCACAAGCTTGCCGACCAGCTCGCCGTCAACGTGGAATGTCAATCCGCTGCTCGACCAAGTAGTCTTGTAGGTATGAAAATCCTTATTCCAGGCTTGACCAGAGGTGCGCAACTTCGAGACCGTTTCCTCGTGAAAGTCGGCGCTGGTACCATTGCCCACGCCAAACTCCAGTAGTTTGCCGCCCAGATTTTCGCCCAGACGCGACAGCATCGCGTTACCACGCACTCGGCCAAGGTTTATGCGCGCGTTCGCGTAGCGCTTGTCGTAGCTCTTGTACAGTGGTTCCAGCCATATTTCTTGTTGGTGAAAATTTTTTTATTGGTTTTACAAAATTACAAATGCAACTTTAAGCGATTGTATTTCATTTCGTAGTCATGAGATTTTTTAATACGATATCGTAAAATTTGAAAAGCAATCGAAATCCGTAACGTTATTTTATGATCGGCGCGAGTATCATTGCAGGATTACGTATTAATATTTCGAGGAAATAAAATCCTGCTACATCATGTTTGTTGTATTTGCATTTTAATTACGCTCGAGTGATCCTCGCGTACATCGGAATTTTTAGAATTAGCCTTTTCTTATACAATTGAAATTACAATGTTATTTGTATTTTTTATTCGCACGCCACATTTTCATATACTAGGCACTTTATAATTGAGGATTCATTATACGAATGGAATCTTTAATATAATAATATCAACAATGAAATAAACTATTATTAATAATAAACGATATGAAGAAACTACGAGGGTAGATTTATTCTTCGATATATGTATAATTTTCTTCGCTATAATTATCGCGCTGACGAGAAAAGCAATCGCTTCTTCGATATTCTCAAAATGTATAAAAATAGAGAAATGACTACTGACTCACAGCTTCGTGAAACAGCGACTGACAATGAATAAGTCATTAAAATCGCTATATCTGGTTTCAATGATTTTTATTTTATGATTTACACTCAATATCTCAGAGCTTTTTTGAAGTTTACTAATTATTAAAGTTCGAAAATTAAAAGACAAGATCGAGTAGAGCATATATCTAAAGAAAAATGTCTCGATTATCCTTTGATACTCCATTTAATGTAAGAGGAATATATATTGCTTTTAATTATTATTAAATATGAAATTTATACTCGAAAGTCATTAAGCGTTCATTTTCTTATATTATAAATGTAACTTTGGTCCATTTTCATTAACCGTTTTCAAATTACGAAGGATTTAACGTGGTAATGATATCATAAAGCATGAACAATCCGCAACGCTTATTATTACTAAAATTTAAAAAATTAGCTTACCAGGATATAGCCAATCTCCTTCAGAAAATTTAGCCCGGACCTCTATAACACCGTATCGGAATTCGAAGTGATTTTTCGTAACCAGCTTAGCAGAAATAACAGGGGGAAGAATATGGAAAGACGTTGCTTGTTGATTACATTCTTCTGGAATCGTGCTGCTACAGCTACACACATACGAAAACACGACCGTTTTAATTGATAATAACGTTTATCCGTTCGATATCCAAGCTCGAGAAAACAGTTTTTAAAGCAAATGAATTCTTGAGAATTGCCGATGCTTACTGTACTTTAGTCTGCGATAATAAAGTGCGTTATTTACAGTTATTATGCGACTTTCAGGGAAGCACATATCTCCGTGATTTTTTTTAACGATATAATTTCACAACACGTTTAATTGAATAACGAAAATTCCACCAGCATATTTAAAATTTGGCTGCATAAAGATGATCTACTTACTCAGCTAGTCGTAATTGTCCAACAAATATTGAATCTTCCCCGTAAGCGTCTTCAAACAACCTCGGTTTTATGCGAAGAATGCCATCAGTAATCTGCACTGTCTCATCGTGCTTATGATACACGCAAAATTCGTAATCCTAAACCGTCGACATAAAAACTTATTACTCTTATTTTATACGTCATTACATAAGTTTTATAGTAAAATACTCTGATGTTATAATATGATGGCTTGAGTAGTTTTATCAGATAAATAACTATGCAGTGTTGTGAATTAATTAACGAAAAAAAAACTTACAGGATCGCGAGGTATTTTGATTTCTCTTTCCCAAACTGCTTTATTCAATCTCACGGAATCAAAGTTTTCGTTAAATATCGGATCACCTTAAAAATGATGTAATTTGTGTATTAGCGCCAGCATCAACAAACATGCAATGAAACAATTAGTCAGTTGAATAACAATGAGAATAAATTACGTACCGGTTGCAGTTTGCGAACTGCAGAACACGTTTTCTCGATTCCAATTAATTAAAACTAGTAGAATCGATAATGACAAGACTCCGTTGTTTGCCACCATCTTCGCTGAGTCTCTTGCTTCTCACGACTTTCATCGACGTATTCATCGATACTTCGATATACCTACTATGAAAAAAGGAAAACAAAATTCTACAAACTGATACTACAAGTGGAGGGGGATTTAAATTACTTTAGATGCGCCGCTTATATCAGTCGAAACGCGCTTTTTTACCGAGCGAGCGGTCCAGCAAAATACACGTTTATCGACTGTAGCTTGGATAGCGAACCTTTCATATTTTCGTTTCGTTTTGAAAAGGTTTCGTTCGGCGTGACGTGCGACTATATTACCATTGATGTATATATATATTCTTGGTTTCACGACCATAACACCCAAGTTTGATCGATAGTTCATCGAATAAACAATAATGATTAACGTAGCAACGAGAGCCTCAAGACTTGGTACTTTACTCTTCAAATGTACGAAAAAAGAATTTAGAAAATCTTTGTTTAGTCAACGGAGAAACGCATATGCAACTTGTACGATAGGTTATGTTAGGACTTGCAGTGATAAAAGTTTATTTTTTAACAAAAGTCTGAGTAAGAAGACGGATTTATTTGCTCGGAACATTTATTGTAGCGCTCAAAGGCAGTTGTCTACAGAACAGTGAGTAACAGTTTGTTGTTTTCCCCATTTATTAAAAAATGATACTTTGTATAAAAACAAATATTTGAATTTAAAATTTGTTATAAGCTGTTGATTTGTTTTCTTTGTATTGAATATGTGATTGTTACCAACATTGTGGTTTTTATATTTAAAAGTTAATAAATCTAAGACAAGTATAAAATTTTGTGTTTCAAGTGAATTCAAGCATTAGGTAAAATTAAAAAAAAGGATCAAGATATAGCTAAGTAAGTATTATTAAAATACAAATTATTTAAAAAAAAAATACACCACAATGTTTGTAATTTCATTGTCATTAGCACTGTTTTTGAGTTTAAATTTTATTTCATCCCATACTAATTGAATCCTTTATGACAGGGATCTGCAATCTATCAATTTTGAGAAAATCTCTACAGAAACATTGGAATCTCTATCAGAGTACTTTGATGAACTTATAGAAGATGCTGCTCATTTACAAGATGCAGATGTATCATGCGGGGCAAGTATTAAGCTATTTTAATAACAATGTCAACTATTCAATTTAAAATTAATTTATTGAGTAAACGAATATGTTGTAACTTATAGGATGGAGTACTCACAATTAAGTTTGGGAAAGAATATGGAACCTATGTTATTAACCGGCAAGTCCCAAACCAACAAATCTGGCTATCGTCACCCAAATCTGGACCAAAGCGTTATGATTTCATCGATGGCACATGGATATACAAGCATGATGGGCAATCATTACATGAATTATTGAATGCAGAAATTCCCGATATTGTTAAATTTCCAGTTTCATTTGATAAATGTTCCTACAGTGTTAGGCAAAAATAAGTCTGAACTACAAATGACATATAAGTTTTACTTGTACATAGCAAACTGTTAATCTCTTTTTAATTGTCGAATATATTAAGTGGGTGTACATACAAACTCTGTATATAAGATTATTAATAAATTTGTTTGAATGTACTTAATTTGAATGTGTAATTTATTTGCTTCTTCTGCCCCAATAACACGCAAGTTGCCATCAAATTGCACCCTGTGATTGGGGTACCTTATCTAAGTACTGACCATCTTATGATATATGCTACATGATTAGCAACTAAACAATTTTTCTTTTCATTAAACTTATTTTTATAAATATTACCGATTATATCTGCAATAAACAAAGAAAAAAAATCCATGTTTAATATCATTAAACGTATCTTAAATATAGCGGCTTTTTATCCACAGGTCAACATGGAGATTATGGAAGATGGAAATTTGGTGGATCGTGTGAGGATCCTCTTGCAGCGCGACATGCAATATTATCAGGTACGCGATTCCAATAATTCCGTCAATGTTCAAACTCCAGTTTGCATACGTTCATATTTCAACTTCTTTTTCTTCTTTTTCAATCCCGCACTCCAGTTCACGTATTATGAACATGAGTATGTGTGCACATGCATATTGCCCAATATAACTCGACTCCGGCCGTCGCGTCGCCCCGCGTATAATTCAGTTTCCGCGGTACCTTTTTTCAGCTTCGCATACAAAATACGTATATTGCTCGAGGGGCTTTGCGTCGACGACGATCTAAGAGATTGAAAAGACATTTGCGCTCCTGCGCTTCGATCCATCATCATCCGCCTAAAGCAGTACTGACGGACTGAAAACGAAGGCGACGAGGCGGAATAACGTAACCGGTCGTTGATAAGCTCGATAAATGCGATAAAGCGACGGGAAATCATACCAAAAAAGAAAATCAGAAGTCCATCAGTTCCTCACTCACGAGCGCTCGAAAGCAATTCAAACGTAGCTTTCCTCGCCGCGCATTTTTCGCTCAAGAGATGTGAAGATTAGAACTTGTGGATAAAAGTGACTCATAACATTTATATTTCATTTAGATGTTTGTCGTGTGGAACGTATATTTTTTATAGATGATATACAATCTTAAATCCGATTCGATATGATCACAATATTTATTTATTTTTTTCTACATTATTATAATATTTTTAATAGTGCGATATTCAACAGTTTTCATTAAAATTTTCGCAAACAAAAGAGTATAAGTGCAGAATTAAATACTAGACAATGCCTTACATTACACAGAGAAAGCAAAAGAAGAAAAAAAAAACTATTTTCCTAGGAGATGCAAACGGTGCTGCGGGAGCAGCTGTGCGTCAGAGTGAGCGGTGGAAAATTCGACTTTCCGCGTCACGCCTCATTCGCGGCAATCAAAATCGTCACCTGGTGGGAAGCCGAGTTCATGGCAGCGTTCAATCGGCCGTCCGGTTTAAGCTCAGCCAGTCGGGATAGCTCAGTCCTTGCCGATGATGGCGGAGTCGTTAAAAAAACCCAGCCGAGTGAATTCATTCTGCTCGTCGTGGAAACTTCCGAACAACTGTTGGGTAAGAAAACCGCTATTGTCGTTATTATTATTGATATTCTGAATGGCATGGAATAATGTTTTGAACGAGATGTCGGTATTCCGATCATTATATTGCAGGGCTCGACCCTCTGCTTTTGTAAAACCGTCGTCTGCGTTCAACTTTGTAGCGATTATTTCCGCGTGATGTAGTATTTGTTTGTCTGCAGCTGAGTTAATTATAGAAATTCTTCATGGCGTATGTTTTGAAAACATAGATTAAGTACGTATGTATAATTTGTATGTACATTTGTTAAGTTTAAACGTGGATTTATATAAGTACTTATAATAAAACGTAAAATAAACATATCGTTACATAGTAGCTATATGGCACAATGGAAATTAGCGCGGTTTACGTAAATCCGAATGAAAGCCACTGTTCAATTTATGCTGTCAATCCCTCCTCAAACATTCCATTGATAACACACAGTCCCTCATTTATTCTCTAGAACAATTGATAATTTCACAAATAAAAAAGAATTGTATACTTCAAAATTCGTTGCTGCGTGACAAATACTAAAACGTTAAAAAATGAAGGTCAATAAATGCTTTCCCGGAAAAACGCATACGTACAATTTTCCCTTTTAAAAGTGTAAATAAATGCATGCACGCATGCTGTACACCACATATGACATGTAGCCAATATGCATCGAAACGCCGTCTATACATTTTGTTCGCTTTACTAGTGCGAGAGAGAGTGAGAGAGAGAGAGAGAGAGAAGGGTTTGACGTAGCGATGTTGAAGCAATAAACTCAATCTAACTGAAACTGTGCAGAGCACCTACACACACTGATACAGGAATCCCTGGATCACGCAGATTTGACGGTACTCACGGCAACGCTAGGAGCGGCAGCCCTCATTCGCAATTGCCTCTGGTGTTACAATCAACGCGCCAAAGGTGAAATAACCGAGCAGTCCAGGTAACTATTATTGTGTAAAGGAAAGCGCCTTATTGTTAGGCTAACAAACGAAGTGGAGGGGGCGAAAGGGACGTTCAATTATCGAAAAACAGAATGCACGATTTGCTTGCGTGAGTTCGAGAATTTGATTGAAACAATGCTCTGCTCATTTTATATTTTTGTTTGTTTTACAACGATCGTTTTGCCATTATATGAAATACACGACATATAATTATATAATATGTTGTAATTGCATACAATATCAACAGCAATCGCACTTAATGTTTTACGTAAGAAAATGTTGTTCTCGTTCAGTTGATTATAGTCAGAATATGGCTTTAATTTGATTGACAAAAACTTTTTAGAAACAATCAGTAGAGGGTTTCCAACATTCATTTTCTTACCATTTCCTTAAAGGCTTTGTTCGCTCACTTTCATTTCTTGCACCAACGAAATCACGAACGAAGTCGAACGAAGAAAAGTTCTTAACGTTTGAACGTGCAACTTTCCTGCTTTTACTGTTTACTTCAAAAACTCGTTTATTAGGACTCTGCGGTGCTTCGATCTGCTCTTTCTTGGATCTGCTTGTTACGCTACCTTTAACACGAAAGGCGAAACTTTACACGCGTAATTTAAAATTTATGAAGACAAAGTATGAGGTGCGGCACTACTGTTGCTTGCTAGACTTTTTACTTCCTGTGACAAATAAGGATCATTCTAATAAATGTAGATTCCGTCTGGTAATATATTTTAATGCGCGAAATTTTTTACGAACTCGCCGGAAACTTTGTGAAATCTGGTATTAAAATTTCTCTCCTCTCTGCGCGGCACGAGGAATCGAGCGGAAAAAACTTTTCGAGTCTTTTTGTGATGGCGCGAAAATGATGAGATCTATGTGGTTTCCTCGGATATATTTAAAGAAATGTCTCCTTTTTATAGTGACAAGTTATTAAAATGCTATAAGTCATACAATGAAATGGCCGAAGCCGTGGCAGAGAGACTTTTGGATCTTCACTGTCGTCTTATCTCATTATACATTCTTAACGAAGCGGATTCGTTGAACTGGCAAAGCGATAAACCCTTTTTCGAAAAAGAAAGGTGCTCTTACGTCATTCAAATGTGGTGGCTCTACATGCAAGGTACATTACAAAGTTATTAATTCCAATGTATAATGTGCAATTTTTCGAACAATACGCGCACTGCACAAATCGAGCAGAACACAAAATCAACTTGACCGAGAATGAAATATTAATATATCTTCCAATACACTTGGCGAGGAATCGTTTTCTATCCCAAAAACAAGCAATCTCGCCGACCCAAATCAAGTCCCGCAACCATAAAAAATCACTCGAAATAATGCGGCACCCAACATATATACTTCCACGATTAAAGAATAAGCATTATTCCCCAGGGACGAAAACGGATCTCTGGAACACGGTATCCCCGAAAATGGCACAGCGCGTCTTCTCCGGCATGCTCAACGAGTCTCTCTCCATCATTGTCGCCCGCTTTATTCACGTAAGGAGGAGATCGATTGTGTCGTTGTGTATTCCTGGACGCCTCGCACACGAACGTCGCAAGCTCGCGCATGTAGACCTTGAATAAGCTATGCAGGGAGCACAGCTTCTCCTGTGATTCCAGTACAAATCTCAATCTCTTTTGAAAACGTTTTGAATTTTTTCCTTTTCCCTCAGATTAAATAACAATTTGTTATAATGCTACATATAATTTACTTTAATAGCATGATAAATTGCTCTTAATTGTTTACATACATCTTTTTGATAATGGTAACATATTGTTTACTAAATATACTGCAGCTGGTATAACAATATAAACCTTAGAAACTGTTTAAAACGTTATTTAGAACGCGATTATGTAGTTCTTTATTGAAAAGCGATAGGATAAACTATAGTATAGAAGCGGATTTGTACTTACATCCGTAAGTGCATATGAATAAATTATATTGGCCAACTGTTTTGCTCCCGACTATAAAATTGATGGATAAAAGATCCCACTCCAGCAGTAGACTATTGATAGAAGTTTATAAAGTTCTTTCAATAGTCTATATAAAGAGACACTTTTGCATGAAATTGTTGTTTTGCACATTTTTAAAGTAATAAAAAACCTTTTTAATAATTATGACACGAAGAAAAAATAAGTGCTGTAAAATAATTTTTTAACTTAAAGGGTCGACCGAGTCTCGCTCGATCCATGCAATTTTGGGCAGATGCGTTTAATATGCTATGCTGTACCGCCTACTTGGCCCTCGGTGTCTGTGTCTCAGGCGACGAGATGATCGGATTGAACGTCGAGAAACTTTCAACTTATGTGAGAGACATTCACGCCAAATGCAATGAGTTGCTAATATGTCTGCTGCTCAGAGGCGCGCCGCTCAAGACACTTTTTCAGGTGATTTGCTTGCTTTGACAAAACCTATAAATACTCACTCGTTCATAATAATATAAATGCAATTTTAATGCATGATCATCGTGTATTTATAATTATACTTATTTCAATACTACGAATTTAATAAGATGTGAATGTATTATAATCGTAAAGTCAATGTTTGCTTCTACTCGTGTATATTCAACTCATATGATAGAACTATATGTAATGCTTATTCGATTCTTCCATCATGCGAGATAATCCTCTTATAGATCGATGCAATTATCGCCGAGGAAACATTTTAATAGACCCTGGAAACTCAATTTCACATTATAATTATATGCGCGTAACACGTATTTCATCCTCTCCTTTTTTTTGTAATAATTTGTCCATAAGTTATAATACAAAGATCATAAGATTTTGAAATATTTATTTTATTTCCCTAGTTTCGTCATGAAAATCAAGTATTTTTGTTGTAATTTAAGATATTTCGCAAAGGCCTGGACAATTTAACAATTTCAAAACCGAGACGTGGACCATCCCCGTGGCTGTACGTTTGCACTCCAAATCTCTTTGGCGTCACTCATTCGAAATCAAAAGGATTTCAGAATCTCAGCGAGGATCAGGCTGCCATTCTCGAACTGAATGTACTAAAATCTCAACCACAACCTAATTGGACTCAGTTGATTAAAGTAATAATTCTTACAATAACATATCACAATAATCTAAATCATTGTAATAAATGTGCATTTTTTAAAATCATGCTTACTTTACAAGAGTTTTCTTGTCTTTGAGAGATAATCTAACTTTAGTACACTATTAATATTTTAAAATAATGTGCAATAAAATTTACAATTCAAGAAGAAACTCAAATCGTTAAAAATATTAATAAATATATATTATATGAAAATAAGTAAGGAAAAAAATCTTCAAAGTAAAATTCTGGCAAACCTTATGTAGGTGCTCTCCATGAACGATTACTCGCTGGCCCGAGCACTGCTTGGCGTTCTCGTGCGCCAGTGCGTCGGTCACGTGGATGTCGATCCGTCTCATCGGTCAAACACCAGCACTCCTGCAGTTGAGGGCGCAGCAACGAGCGGCAACACTCCAGCAGCCAAGAATAAAGAAGCCGACAACGAGGAAAAGTGCGGCGGCTTCCTTTGTACCGGGAAATCGTGCAAACGCACACTCAGCATCACCCCGGCCATGGGATTGCATGGGCTTGTGTACATACTCGCTAACACTGCCTGCGACCCCCTGCGCGTCCTTGTACCCGCTCTTAAGCAGGATCCAACTTGGTCGAGCTATCTAGACAGACAACAGGTACTTGCTTGCCTATACTGCTTAGCCTGTATTGGGTGCCCGATAAACGGAAACTTTTTCAGATATATAGGGGGGCGCGTCAAGAAAAAAAGTTTCAAGGGACGATTGAGAAATAAGACATTTTTCAGCTGACGCGAGAACGACTGAAAGTTATTCACGCCGAGGGTGACGTCAGTCGCGTTCTTTTTTTTGTTTAATAAATCGTTCGTGATGATGAGTAATATGTTTTGTCTCATCATGTCGACAACGTACTTAATAATATTGTTCTGTGATGTTGGATAATTATGTTTCTAGTGAAGTAAACAGCCATTAAAACGTTGTTTGCCTACTGCAGTTGGCAATGTGATAGCGAGAACAAATTAATTATTCAAATAACAATACTAACAATTTAAATTTTCAATAAAAATACAATAATGCACACGGAATGCCAGTTAATTTTTATACATTGGTAGCCTAATATTTGGTTCTAATTAAAATTGAAAACGCTTTTCTTGGATACATATAATACGAGAGAATTATAAAGAAACTGGCTGATTCAACATCTACTTTTGTTCGAATTAAAACAACGAGATATGTACTCAGCCAAAGTAATGTAGTCTTTTCATAATTACGTTTCTTCTTCGCTGACACCGGAACTCTTGTATTTCCTTAAGGTGTGGAATCAAGCAAGACCACCTTGGCTTAACGCTCTCTTGGAATTTTTGCGGCCGTTTACGACACCGATTGTGGATACGCTTCTTGAGGCAGTGAAGGTAGGACAAATTAGAAAAAATTCAATTAAAACTCTTAAATTATTCGAGCTCGTTGATGCGTCATCTAAAACTTCTTAGCTAGCATTTTCCATGCAAAAATATCCTTTTCGCTGTACTTAATGAAGAAAGTATAAAGCTTACATTCACAGAACGTAATTAAAAATGCATTCGTCTTATGACGAACGCAATATTGCTTACCAAGGGTATAAAGATTAATGGTTGATTAAAATATTTGCAAAATTTAATTAAAAATTTTTAATCTAGTTAAAGGACAAAATATCTAATAGCGTTATAATTACTTCAAAGTTTGTTTCAAACTTTCGAGAATGGAACAACAAACTTTTTTCATTCATGAGAAAAAAATCTTTGTCGCCAACCACCGCATAATAAATGGTTCATTTTTTTAATCAACTGCATGCTGGACTTAATTAATGAAAATCTTTGAAAAGATAAGATATTTCTTTAAGGAAAAACACGCAGCTAGTTATAGTATCACAAAAACGCTGATTTAATTAAAAGATGTTTCTATATTACATTTTTTAAATCAAAGCTATTGTACTTTTACTCTACCCACTCGACGATAAATAACGAAACAGTTTTTAACTTCTTGACATTTCTAACAAATATTTATTCTTGCCAACGCTTATGTGAAATCTACAAGAGCACGTGAAATTCTTTACTCATTCCCCACGCAATTGACCAATAAACGCGGGCTAACAAATTTTAATTAAAGCCTATATGAGCCCGCTCCAAAAATTTATGCCCGCGTATAGTATACCGTTGACGCTGTTGGCAGACGGGTGCGAGCATCTATCAAGCCATGTCCTTGGCGTTGGGCTGCCTCGGCGAGCTTCACGACTGTCTACCACTGGGCGTACTCCAGATGGCCCTGTCTATGGACGAGAACGTACCTGCCCATTGTAGGCCCATAGGCGGATCTGTTCTGCTACAGGTGAGTTATGTTTAGACGTATATATATGGTCACATTCAACGGGGTGTACTTCGTTCATACGCCACAGTTATTCATAGATTAATATGGTATATAATTGCTCTAATAGTGCCTCAATATTTTTATCTAATTTTTAATAATTTTTAACACCCTGCGCCTTGAATTTAGCCTTATAAGAATAAATCAACACCTGGTTATTGATCTCGGCATCGTAGTCATTGACCTACATTTTTTACTATTTTTTACACATGCATGCCCTTCACAAGACTCAGCTGAGAATTAAGTAGTGGCAACCCGAATACGGTCAGGCGCTGCATGTATTGGACTTCGTAATGCAGGGGCATTCAGTTTTGTAGAACTTTTTTTCGACATTTTTAACATTTAAAGATTCAATCTGAAATGTAACCAAAGTTTATAAACTCAAAGACTTCATTTTTAATATGGTATAACATATTTTTCAAAACGGCATTTATTTGTGTTTCAGAACCAAGAGAAAAACTATACAGCTATTTTAAAAGTCAGAAAATGATTAACTATTTATATTGTAGAGTCGCATTGTTTATTACTTCCTTTTTTGTCTTCTAGTTGTCTTAGTATCACCCCCTATTTCTCTGTCTTCTTTCCTCCCCCATTTCCCCTTAAGGTCGCTCTCGTCGACTTTTTTCACACAGACAGTGGCCCTCGCAGAGTACGACAAATGAAAAAACTTTGTAACCCTATTATTAATTCAGTGCTCCGGGTATCGCAGTAATTTTTCTTTACACCTGCTTTAGGATTTCAGTAGAAGTAAAATTTTATTTTGCGCCACCAATACTACCATAAAAATATCATCTTAATCTTATATGTCTGTGCAAAACAGTAATAAATAAGTACATGAATTTTTTTTATTTTAATAAAAATATATTCATAATCGTAAAATGTAGAGTGACAAAATAAGAAATGAAAAACAAACCTATGATCAGGTGATGATCTCTGCTCTGTACTCGGCGCTGCTAGAAACGGCACGATCTTCAACAACGAACTCGATTGCTCGACAAGCCGACATGACGCAGCAACAAAATCTGGTGATCGAAGTGAGACTCCAGGAATCAGAAGGTAGCTCCTTTGATCCTCAGAACAGAGCTGCCTCCGCCATCGCTTTATCGGAGGCCTTGTGCAGCATCGACGAGGACAACAAACACACTGCACAGATAGACGATCTTATGGCTTTCATACGTGAGAGTGTGGAGAGACGCTCAGCGGCGGTAGGTTTCGCCGAAGTCGAGGACGTGATGTGCATCATTGAGAGCTACACTGACCAACTCGCTTTCTCCGAAGTAGGACGTAGTTCGCTGAAGGTACGTTGATTTTTATGACAATACCGTCACTGATCATCAAAAACTATGGATTCTATGCGTATTCCTATCTTTGTTATTTGTCATAAAAGAAATCAGAAAATTGTTTCTTCGTTTATTTCGCTTAAATCGTTAATAATTAATACAAACTGTGTATGAACTTTTTTTACATAAATACAAAAATAAGATAAGGGTATAAAAATAAAGAAAGGTATATACAAATAATGAATAGATTTAGTGCAGTATAGCAGAATATATGAATACTTTAATACAACAAATACATTATACACATTATAAGGACTTTGATATTTCAAAAAAAAGGAAAAAAATGAACATTGTCCACGGCTATATTACATCCAATACAATAATAAAATAATTGAAATTTCGAGCAGATAGTGCACGAGTATTTGATCCGCGCGTCCAAGCCCCTGTTGGAAATGTTACGCGACGAGAGCAGACATCAGGTGCCGGACTCGCACGTTATCGCTTACTTTCCCCAGCCGACCAAGCCGCTTACCCACATAATGTTCCACATCGACGATACGGCTTTCGACCGTCTGCTGATCAACTACGAGTCTCTAGACTGGGAGCTGATGTTTGAAATTCCGCTGTCTGTGACGAGTCAGCGCGTGCGAGCCCAGGTACTTTCTAGACCTGAACTTATCAACATTCTGCAGCTTGAACGGGACGATCGCGAGGCCGCCAATTTTGTAAAGCAGCTCTGCACCACCGGTGTACTCAACAGGAGAAATTGAGCACTTTTTCTTAACTGAATATTTATATAGTTTCAACCCTTCGCAATGATCAGTTGATTACAAAGTAATAAATAAATAGTATAATGAATATTAAATTATAGTGAAACAAAATTTTATGATAATACGTAAATTAAGAAATTCTGTAAAAGAGCAAAGAAATTAATTTCAGGCTCGATGTAAAAATTTTATAAAAACACATAGGTATTATATTGATTAAATTAATTAATGGAAAATGAAACAAGGTTCTCATTTTTTGGCTTTATAATTTAATTTGTGTATTTATAAAGTGTGCAATATTTAGATTATAAATTTCCCATAAATACAAGTAGTATTTAATTACAACGAAAACAATGCTTTATACAGAAAAATAATACTTTCAATATCGGTACTTATAAAATACTACATATGATAATAAAACAAATATTTGTACATGGGAATTATATCACCTATTTGGAACTTGTCTTGAGCTGTAAGCATATATTTCGTACAAATAAATTTATATAGTCTGCTAGCATTTTATGAATATGTCGACTCACTTTTAAGGAAATAACTTTAAAGCACTTTTTTAATAGATCTCAACTTGTTTCTTTAAAAATTTTCATATCATAGAACGACGACAATATATAATACGTATTTTAAAATTATAGATTTCAACTATATATAAAATTTGTCTAAAGTTGTTCACAACTAATCAACTTTTTTTTAGATTAAATACAATTCTTAACCAACATCATCTATCAAATAATATTGGAATTGATCATGGCTGTAGTTAATTGTAACAAATGAGATTAGTATAAACTATAGCTTCAATAAACATATCGCCGTTTTGTAAGTCGGAATTTCGCCCAGACTTTTGTTTATTTCAATAAAATTGTACAAATTTATTGAATTTTCAGACTATAATTGTTACCAATGAGATATGTTTATATATAGAATCTATTCAACCATAAACACAACAAAATATATTTGAAGCGGAGAGGAATTCAAATCTTTACATAGGTATGCAAGACATGTTTTCAGTTGACGAAGTGAACGTTTATCAGTTTTATTTTTCTCATGCAACGACGATCACGACAGTTGGCACATTGATGAGCTGCAGTATCTTTACGAACATATCATATAGAGGACTATTCTGAAAACCCGATCATTTATAATTGTATGCTATTATAATGTGCATGCAATGATTTGCATTTTGTAACGCGTACATTTGGTTAAAGCCAGTTTATAAAGGAGCAGGATAGATGGCTTGTTACAAAAGTGAGGCTAGCTCTGCTTATTCATTCCCATCCTTCTCGTGTCTCGCCTCTTTCTATACAATGTCTCATATCCACACACATCGAACAAAAAAAGAAAAGGACTCTCATTTCCGAAACTACCATAATTTATCCTTGTCTGCATAATTAGGCCAGACAACTGTTTGCGACGTACGTGTATATCTTATTCGTTAGAATATCATATATGCCATGTATTATCGCGAAGAACAAATCATAGCTGAAGGGTCGATAATAATCGTAATGACAGGTATAGTAGTAGTTTTAGCCTTTTGCTCTATATTTATACAATTACGTAGTAGCACATCTGTTATCACTTTATATATAATATATATATTGATTTAACTTATAAAAAAAGTGTGATAACCATTTTAGAAAATACATTGAAACTTTGGATGTTTCCAACGAGGTGGAGAAATAGCGATCAGACACAAAAGTGTGAAATGCAAACGCAATTTAAGTCTCGCGAAAACAAAACGTGGACACGTGTTTGCCTTCAAAACATAATGCCTTTTATGTCGTTTTAGAGAAAGAGAGAGAAGATATTGTGTTATGATGGTGGTGTGCAACTGCTGCTGTTGATGACAGGTGATCCAATCATTAATTTTCCTCGAACGCCGCAGCCGACGATTCACCGTCATTCAATCTCGAAAGCAGACCTACCTGTAAACACAAGACAAAGAACGAGTTGTTCTCTCAGCCTTACTTTCGTATTCTTCCACCTCCTCACTTGGGAGTATTGTCAAAGTTTTTGAGAAAGTAGGGTGATTCATTATACTTTTTATACGGTAAAGAGGCATAATATCCACTGCAAGTCGTGGATTCTAATCTTGGGGAAATTGTGTAGATTAGAAAATAAATATAAAAAGCAGCGGAAGGGTATAGATATATTACCGTCTATCGATATTGGCTAACTAAAATCGGTATGAAACTACTTGCGTGCGTGTATATTAGGTATTCATTATTCTTGTCATTCGAAATCGCATTGATTTTATTTTTTCCCGATAATTAAAGATCTTTTTTTTAGATTGAAGCAACTCTTTAAAACGTTATGCAGCCTTTAGCTGAATATCAGCTTTTTTAATATCGATTTTTATTTATAACAGCTGAAACTTCTATTCTGAGTTATAGTTGGAGAAGTATGTACTGTCCGTTAATGGAATCTTTGAATATTTAGAACGTCAGCCATGACAATTTCCATGTATTTCTTATGGAGAGGTATCATAGCTGACGTTCCAAAATTCAGTGTACATAAACTTCAACATTTGTCCGATATCGAGAGTATATAAATATATTGAAACTGCGGAAAAGTGCAACAAGATACATAACTTAGCATTATCTTAACAAACGTAAAAATTATTTAAAAAATTGTTGTTAAATATTTTGAACTCATTTATATTACTCACGATTATTTCTCTAAGATATTTCTTTTGCAACAAGAAACAACTTTCAGTTCAGTTCAGAACTTTTCATGTCGAACAATAACTGCTTGTATAACAACCGACTGCGCATTTTCGAACAGTTTGACACAAGTAGAGTGTAACAATAAATGGTGTAATTTTACTATTTAAAATAATATTTACAATTATTAAGTTAGCTTGTTATGAGAACCAACAATGTATAGTAATACATACACATATATTGCTAAAAATCACTGCGCAAGAAATCAGTATAACCTGAACCGTCGGCAAGCACAAAAAAAATCTACGAATCTTTTCTCACCATAATTTATACAACTCTGACTCGACAAAACACATTCATACGCACGTGATATTTTGATTGCGTTAATTTGTAACGTGCGCGTCCTGTGCACACTGTGCGAGTGTATATATATATATGTGTGCGTAGCATATAGGGGGTAGCAGGATGAGCGAAAAAAAATGGAGAAAATGAGAGACGAGCGCGTGATCCGTCAGCACGAGCGCGTAATCAAGGTGCGGTCACGAATATTCGCTTCGATTTTCGCTGTCTACTAAGAGCCGAGCGTGCGTGTGCGAGATTACATACGTAAGAAGAAATGAAAGAGAACGATCGAGCCAAATGAAGGGAGAAACGGAGAGATAGCGTAGGAAGTCGCGGCAGATGTCGTGGCGAAAATAAATATACATGCTTTGTAGCTACACAGAAGGAGAACGAGGGAAAAAAGGAGACGCGTATCGCGAATCGTCGCTGTGAACTGAGTTCGTTGCTGTGTATATGTTAGAGTGTACAGTGCAAGCACGGCGTTTTTTTTATCGCTGACGCTCTGACAAGGCGTTGACACGCGAAGAGGCGCGTAAAAAATTGGCCGAAATTGTATGTGTACGACTGGGGAGAGATGGATATGCGAGATGGTTGTCAGCTATTTTCGCATCAAACTTTCGATCTTGATATTACACCCACTAGGACTTTCGTCGGACGAGTTCGCGAGATACTTGTCTCCTTTATGAATTGAATTTTCATCGTCGTCGATGTCGACCCAGCCGCACGAGCGTTTTCAATGGCTCTATACGATTTAGTGCTGATCAAGTAGCTTTTTTCGTTCGTGTATTGAACGGGAAATGTTTTATGTCTCTTCGAAGAATGTCACTCAAGTATACGTAATATTTTAATTAAAATATAATTTGAAGACCATTTAGTTATTATTTTCAATGTTATATCATCAATTTCATAATACGATTTACTTTATATATTTTTATACTTTATACATTAACAGGGTGAAAAATATACATAGTATTATTTATTCTTTTCTTTGCTATATTTTTTGTGATACAGCTTTCTTACAAAGTACGGGAACGCCATAGTTTTAAATATGGAAATTATTAGAGTTTCTGAGCTTTAAATTGTTTTGTTTACTTTTTCATGGTAATTTTGCACAAAGTTACGTCTGTGTTTCAAGGGGATGTCGGAGCTAAAAATCCTCTTTTATCATATGGTATACCCTAATTTTAGTAGATAACACAACATACATTTTAGTAGCCATAGTGTTATGTTTAATGCATTATTCTGTAGAAGAAAATTTCAATCGGACTTTTAGTTGTTCTAAAAACTTGGAAATACAGAAATCAGAAGGAGAGGCGGGCCTACTACCTCGCCTACTACATGCCCTTTATGACGTTCCTTCCTGAAAAGTATACCTTTTAACAAATAATAGCTTCATGGAAGTTTATGTAGAAAAAAAAAACTTCTTCAAGTTTGAAGTCATTTATACTAAGATGTTATGTTGAAGCTATAACCGTTGGATCAAATTTATCACCCAAGTTAAATGGCGTTTAAATTCATTAATGAAAGTACCGAGGAAACTTTCCGAGACTGAGAATAAAAAACTACTTGCCGTCACTTAAACAGAAGCTGCATAATCACGCGAATGACTGTATAGTGCACGAAGTGTCGAGAAGCTTGCCCGATATAGCAGATGTTCGACATACTTTATCACTAGGCCATCGCGATTTTTCGTCATTTCGAATTCAAATTATAACATCAGCGGTAGATTCAAAGAGCAATAGATAAGATAAGCTATGCCATATATATTATTGATTCATTCATCAAAAAGCTATCTATATCAATCGTAAAAGCTGGCTATCCGCTTGTGCATGATCAAAAATTTTTAACGGAATTCGCAAAATGGAATGACCGATGACTATATAGTTATAAGTGATTAAATAGAAATGCAGATTGTTGTTTTTATGAGTTCGCATTATCTAATGAAATTATTAAAGGCCTTTTTATCATCCGAATTTGTCCTTTGAAATTGCTTAGTTACCATCACGAGATTCTATAATGCTATATATTCTCAGCAAACGCGCTTCACCTCTGTACCCTCAAGAGCGAATCGAAGCATTTAAAGTGCCTATATACAATACAAAAGCAGAACAGCCCTCTTCTTCTTTACACATTCTCTATAGCTCTATACAGAGCATTTGTTCACGCGGTATTTCGAAAACTCGAACAATCCGTCAAGAGCCCAGTATGGGTGCGAGACGAAAAAACAAAAAATCCGCATATACGTCCGGGCTTTCATCTTCCTTGTTTTCGTATCGCGTATATACTTTGAGCTGCGATGGCATCCGGGACGAATGAGACGCGGTCGTGAAATGACAAAAGTTGACTTCGGCGATAATAAAAGACGTCCTCGTGCGCAAAACGAGGCGCATAAAGAAGCTGATGCTACGTCGCAAGGCGTGTAAAATTTTTTCCTTCATCGCGCGTCCCTGTAGCGTTCGAGATACGATCGCCGAGCGACGGATGACTTTCTGGTTTGCTTACGCTCGCCATAAAGCAGCGTCGCGATTTATTCGCTCTCTTTGCTTCTGTGTTTGTTGCCGCTGTTCCGGCGTATTCATCAAGTCAATTAGGCCGTTTTAAAGATGATACTCGCCTGGAGGGGCGATCGTTCATGCGCGAGAAGGGTGGCAAGCCTGAGTAATTATTTGAATTTGTTGCGCTCGTGATTCCCGTCGCTTTTTCACGTCCCGCGTGTACATACCTGTATATATATGACAGATTGCCGATGTGCGAGCTTCGTCAGGGAAGTGGTTAACGGTATAGTCGCGTTATTTATCCCTCATTCTGGCTCTCGTGCCTTGCGTTTGTCTTTCTTGGCAAGGGGATTTTCGAAGGTTAATCGTGAAGGGAATGAGTGGCATTTATAAAAATAATATTCTCAGCGGAAATTATAAGTTACTTAGATCGTATCGATGTTGTATATAGGGATAATATACTACCTTGACGCGTTTGAATTATATATTATGGATACTTATTAGTTAGAGTTTACCAGTAGACTGATGACAAAAGTTGTACAAAGATTGTGTGTCATTTATTCAAGCTATTAGAATTCGCAACTTATGGCATATGATTTGGCATAGCTATGCTAATGCGCGTTCAAGAGAGGTATCTATCGCAGAAGATTCATTTATTCGAAATTTTAATTTATAGTTCATGCATGTCTGACAATGCTCGGACAGTTACTACTTTCAATGCGTCACATTGGAAATCAATGCGTAGGACATGCATATAACAAACTATTGAAATTGAATAATTCTTGAATATTTTTTTAAAAGTTTATAGATACTTTCAAAACTTTGAAATATTTTCGATATTCTCTGTATCATTTCCTTTATACGCTCTTTTTTGTTTTAAACATAATCCAATGACTTGACATAATTTATTAGACAAATTATAAAAGTAATTTCAAAAGATTGACTGCAAGTATTTCGAATGTGTTTTAGAGAAAATTCTGCAAATTAGATTAGATAGCTTCTCTGGCAATCTCCATAAATACGTTATACGTATAAATACATCGACAACAAAAATTTTAATTTACCTGGCTCGGGTAGGATCGTCCAAAGCGCAGACGCAGCGACGGCGAGCGCTTCATGTGCAAAAGAAACAATATTTCATTAGTATAGGTATATTACGTTAACCAGCAGTGGCAAAAAAAAACAACAAAATATTTATCTGATAATGCGCATATATATGACTTACCGTGTTCTTGGGGTAGGAGCGTCCGAAGCGTAGACGTAACGAGGGCGATCTCTCGGCGGCTCTTGGCTGCAGATGCTCTGCCAGGTCTCGAAGGCCGTCCGAGTCGTCGACGCTGCGTTGCACCAGCATTCTGTAGAGTTCCCGAAGATTTACTGACTTGTCGCTATTTGGTGCTTCATCTATAAAACACAAGAAAAAAAATCGATTTGAAAATTAAAAGGTTATATCTTTCAGTTATAATTTTCAACTACATTTTAATGATTTCATATGGGTAATCTTAATCGTAATAATAATAATCTAAATTTTTTTTAAATATTGTTAGCGCAGTAATAAGGATTTTTAATCATCGTAATATCCGTTGTAAGAAAGTAACAAATCTATTTAGGTTTTACTCTATTTTAGTACGAGGTTCACTGGAATTTTAATTTAAAATTATGCCGACATATGCTTTTTATTTGCTCGCATATACCTATTTTCATCGAAATTTCCAACGATTTATTTAAATTTAATAATTGAATAATGTAATTAAATGTAATAATTATAACAATGAGCATTAAACAAAAATTAATTTGTATATGAGTCAATGCGACTGCATGTGTGGAAACCTCTCACTATACTGCTGTGTGCATTATATTTATCATTTTATAACGCGGAAGTCTTGCAGGATCCGACAATACAGCATGTAGGTTTCCGCACCTATTGTTATTTAAATGTTTTACTACGGAATCACAGGAGGGTGATTCCGGAGGTTTCGTCCACTCGTATAACGCATATATACTTGCTTTAACTATTTTTAAATTAGCAAACTAATTATCGTCGCAATTAGACGTCACATATTGTATATACACGTAAAATCAAATTTACGACTTTAATATTAATTGCAAAACCCAACAATGTAACAGCAATAAGAAGGTATAACTGTTTCCCTAGAACGTCAATGTCCGTAGGCTGTATACTTAAATTAAACTAGTTATATGGTTGAAGTTTATATAATACAAGCATTTATATTCAAGATACATAAAGGATCCATACAAAAAACTATCAGCGTTTATAAAAAAGGGTAGTCGCGAATCTTTTAAATATGTATTATATTTTAGAGTTTAATAATACGACTTATAAGCAGACAAATCTTGATGGTCAGCTATACTCTAGAGGAGTGAGAGTTCTGGATAACGGTTCTTCATATCTATTTGTGGCACAAAATTTAAGGGCCTCTTTGACGGCTCACTTTTTATGCGACATTAAATGTCTTAACGATAAGTAGAAGTCGCGATCATAATAAACGATAGGAATTCGATCTCTAAGTCATTGGCGTTTATCGTCGATGAAAGAAACAGTAATAGGTGTTGAATATATTTATAATACTCATTTCACGATAAGCCTATATATTCAATTATACCTATATATTTGGAAGAAAATCAACAAGATATTTAGGATTTCCAAAACAAAAAACTAAAAAGGGGACGATCCGTTTAGAAAAGGCGTACTCTATAACAGTATTGTATAAACGCGTATTATGTATTGTTTTTATACTTATGATAATATACCTATTTAAAGTTTAAATCATCATCGTGTATTTTAATTGTTTTTAATTATGTACCATCCCTGGTAGAAATGTTAAAGAGTATTTGGCTAAGTTTTAGACGACTTAGCTAAGTTGTGGTTAACTATTTAACTAAATAAGCGTTAACCAATATAAATGTATAGATAAGACACATTAAATCAAGATAAAACGAAACATTTGCTTGAAATTTGTCAAATCATTGTTACAATTAAAAAATTATAAAAAATACCTTATAAAATCAAAATATTTACAATAAAACATGCACATGTTTAAATGCAAGAAAAAAAGGGAAAAACAACTTTTTACTTAAAAAGAATACCGCGATGATATAATAGAAACGCTCCCTGAAATCTTGATAAAATTTTACTTTGTTTTCTTTTACATTTAAATTTGATAAAAATGGCCAACTAAACATTTTAACCGATTTTACTCTTTAATTTTCTACCTGGGATTATCTGATATTTAATCGAGAGTATATTGACTCGTATAATTTGAAAAATTCATGCTGATTATCGAAAGAAAATATCCTTCGCAATTCACTAGTGTTTGTCACGGCTGAGCAGCGTTTAAATCCACACAGCAGCCATTATCCATATTTTTTTAGTTGAGTCAATATGAGCATAAAATCGCCCAAAGTGCTTTCGCGCTTAAATACCTATACTTTCGACCGATGAACGATGAATGGCTTGAACGCAAGGAATACATTTTCTCGTCGATTTGAAAATATGAATGCAATACCGATAATTTTCAGGCCACAATAATATCAATTGGCTGGATAATAACACGTCTCGCGATGAATATTTAAAACGTTAAAGGCGTATGTAACTTACTGCCGTAGTCCATGTAGTTTTCTACCGCTGACACAACACCAACGATGACGAAGAAGACTATTGTCCACGTGCAGCCCTTTGCGATCATTTTGTCGGAATATTAGCTGCAACAGACAAATTACTCAAAAATTTAAAGATATGATAAACACACACATACACACATCAATGGTGTGGTTTCAATTAGGGATTGTATCTGGTCGTATTCACTAATTTTATAATTCATAACCAGCAGATTATGCGAAATTACTTTTCGCGTGCTTTAACGCGTGGGGGCTATAATATACGTATACACTAAGCTGCTTCTGACTTTAGTGTTACGAATTTATATTCCGCATGAAATAATAAAAAAGGCAGATGCGGAGCATAAACAGAAGTCGAGCGGCGTAACGAAAAAGGAATAACAACCGAGGTTTACCTCCGGCAGGCTAGTTTTATAATTTTCCCTTCACACAAAAAAAAACCTTTGCATTTTTAAAACTGGAGTGATCGTTGCTGCACCGTAACTGCTCGTTAAAAATTACGCGGATTGTATCAACCAATGGAATGAAAATAAATGAAAATTACGTCCGATGGCTAATGATCTTTTCGTGCGGTCACCTTTAGCTATATAATACTTAAACAAACTGCGCTTCGTATGTTGAGGGAGAAATTCTTTGGATTTTTACCCGCCAACTGTAATACATGTTTACACTAAATGTCCCGAGCTTTCACACAACGAACCACCTCATTTCGGCAGTTCTTATCTCCGCAAAGGATTACAGTATAGTTCCAATAAACATTTGCGGGCAAACAAAACCTATACCTATATATACAAGCGCCGACTTGGTATAATACAGGACGCGGTGATCGACATCACGATGCTTATCTCCCGCGAGAATTTTATCGGCGCGCGGCTATCCACAAAACGCTGTTTTCAACCCAACAGTATATATATAATAGCAGTAGCTTATACACCGGCATCAACGACAACACTTGGTCACCGAAGCGTTAGGCGTACATACCTACTATACGGCTGACCTCGTTTCAACCAGCCATTCACTGCGTACAACAACGCGTAGTCAGGTACGTTATACCTTTACGGAACATCCCGCTGTATAATTGAATGTATACACACTCGTGCGTAATCGTCAAACGGCTGCTGCTGCGCGTAAAACGAAATTTCGATAAAGAAGACGAGGGGAAAGATAAAATTACGAGCTTATGAAAAGGGCTAGTTTTCTCGATGTGCGAAGGTGCGATGCATATACGCAACGATGGATTCATTGTATGGAAAAGCGACAAACGAGAAGCATTCTCGTTAACGAGAGAAGTATATAAGCTCATTATCAGTAACCGGGGATTTTATAACGACGGCATCGAGATCCTTGCACGCGTTCTCTCGAATAAGAAGAGAATTAATAATAAGGTGCTATTACTGTTGACGGCATAATATATATATATAATACTATATCGGTTGCGACTGATCCTGACGTAATGAGGCCGCGACGAGAGATCGAGAGATTATCTGATTTTTTCAGACTTCAGCAGCGCGCGTGGACTTTTGTGTGCGCGTCGGCTACTGCGAACAAATAATTTCAAGTCCGCTTGCGTAACGTAACTGCCCCGCGCAGGCGTGCCGCTGAACAAAGCGATATTGCATTAAATTTAATAAATCCGTTCACTTAATTAATAAGCCGTTAAAATTGTCAAAGCTTAAGCTTATAAATAACCGGACGGACGTCAAAATTCCGGAACAGACGCGCGCTGCAACACACACACACATCGCGTTTAATCTTCCTTGCCTGTTTCCTTCGCCGAGCTGATGCAGCGAAGGCCAGGGCGCGCGCGACGTCGTTGCGCCTCGTTAAGATTAATGAGCCATATTTGTATACTGCTACTTAGAGTGGATTATAAATGCAATTAGCATTTATATCGGACGCAATGATTTTCTCTCGTAAAGACTTTGATTAATCGTAATATTGTATTAATTAAATAATCTCCCGCCGTCAAGAAGCGTATGTCTTTGGTGCAACTGATGTCTGCGCAACTTTATAAGATATTTTCTTTGAATCAAGTGTAAATAATTTTATCATATAAGGATTATTATTCATACGCGTATGTGTATTATATTCGTACGTTGCTATAGCTAGTGTGGAAATTAATTGTGAGTTCGCTGTGTTGTTAAGCATAATTACTTTCGTCGATAAATATTGTGCTCTGATCTGAGATTGAAATTTTGCGTATATCATTGCAACCAAGTATACTAATAACTGTTTACATATGCTTAATGTACCGTAATTAGAAAGTACGGCTGATTATAAATTAGATAAGTAATTAGAAAATACGGCTGATGTATACAACCAAAGAAATATCATATTGTAGGTATACAAATAATTATCGGCTGACAGTAATGGATTCGGTGATAAATATACATTTGTTACGTTACAGCATCTTGCATCGAAGCCCTTCTTGTTATTGAAAACCACTTAATTTTATACGTTATATACTCAAGCTTCTAATGTCTCTCCCGCAAAATTAATCGTCCAGGCGTAATTAGCTTACGTGCTATGATATAATATGATATAATACCTATGCTAACTACAACGTATTTTCTCGCGCAGTGTTAAATAGCAGGTGTATTATAACTTGGTAATTATGCTATTATATGATTTTAGGTTATATATCGTCGGCTCCTACGAAGACTAGCACAAATCCGTTTTTGTGCCGTTTTCCTTAAAAAAAGAACTTTACTAAAAAAAAAATAAGAGCAAAATTTTGAGTTGTGCTAGTCTTTGTAGGAAGCCAGGATACATGCAATCTTCCTTCGAATTTCAACCAGAAACTGCAGCGTGATTTTAATTATTTGTATCTCATATATTATTTTGAAAGCAAAAACGCCTAGAGTAACATTATAAAAGCAATTAGCACAAACAACATATTATGAGAATTTTTTTACATAAGATTCTAATTGCAGCTAGTAATTACTTTCCAGTGGTTAACGGGTGGCCTTTTTTATACCCGAAAAGAAAAAAAAAGAAAATTTGTTTCCGGTATAATAATAAGAATCGCCTCGACGTCCGAAAACTGTCAAGCGCTCGCTGTTGAAAATTTCAGCAATTCCGCAAGCGACGAGCCAAAATTAATCGCATCGAGTCCCCGACGAGAGCGGTGTGTATAGGAGAAAAACAAACGAAGCATATGGGTACCTGCCTCCGACGACCCACGCGTACAGCGACGCGAAAACAATTCACAGCAGCCGTCCAATTCTTCAGCAGCCGTATACTGTTATACATACATGTTCAACCCTCAATTACCGCGGCAAAGTGTACCTTGGCGGTCAGTAGAACACGGTGATACGCGCGGTCCTCGTCGGTATTCCCAAAACGCACCTTGGACCGGCTCTAAAGTACCGCGAAACCCTCGCACGGAAGAAAAGGACAACGCAGATTCTATATGGACACACGTGCGTGAAACCGCAGTATAGCACGCATAATTCACGCTCCAAATAAGACTTGACAAACGGTTTCCCGTCGCGTGCGAAGGTATGTAGATCCCGGCGTGACCCTCGAATTCCCGACACCGCGTGCTGAAATCGTGGAGATACTCTACTACTGCGTATAATACACAAAAACCGCACGGTGAGTCAGTTAAAGGGCTCTCGGTGTCGCGGAGATTTATTCGTATATGCGAACGACGGACCTTACGCAGAGACGCGCGCGTTGTATCTCGCATTGTATGCTGTACTATTGCATTATGTAGAGACACCTGTGCCGACTCCCTCGAGTGTGCGATATACAACACACGATCCGGGCTTCCCTCGCTGATCCATATAATATCCAGCAGCTGCTTTCCTGCATCAGCCTCAAGACGGAAACTCGTCGCCCTCGTCAGCCCTTCGATGTTAGACGGTGCAAGGGCTTAAGAGAATTTTTACGCTCTTTCTCTCTCTCTCTCTCTATACCTATATTAGGTATCTCTCGCGTAAAGACCGCTCAAAGAGTTTTTTCCGAAGCAGTCCGAGGGATATCGATCGATTCGCACGTGCTGTAGTGTGTGAGTTGCGCTCTTGAGCTACGTTATGTTTTTGCACTTGCGCTTGCAATATAGTTATACACCCATACACCGCGTGGCGGCCGTGCGAAAGTAACGTGCGGCTCGACTGTGGACCGAACACGTGAAGCTCGCGCGCGCGTCGACTCATTTTCGTTATGCGCGCTCTATATTTTTTCCGCACGCGCTTATATACTGTCTTTTATATTCAGTCGTTGTGCAATGAAGCGTTAATCGCTGATGATTATTTGAGCCAACCAGCAGCGATCGGCCAGCTGGCTTAATTTTCGAAAGTGATATAATAATAGAATGAGAGGAAAATAATAATGAAATAGGTATCGTATTAGACGGGGTTTTTCTTCTATTGCTTAATTCTCGTACACGACGTCATGTTGATATAGTTGTAACGCAGATTTGGATGCATCGTCATATCCGCAACGATTTTCGGTGGTTATGTCACTTGCCCTCCATGAAAAAAAAACAACATTATATGAGTCCTAGATTATTAAAGTAATAAGGATGTTGTTACTTTCTTAATCATTGAAACGTTAAACGTTATTTCTGTAATCTAATTACCAGATATATTTTTATAATAACCTTCGCCCGTGCTCATCGAAACGACGTGGTGGCATCATCCCTCGGCCATATTTTATATCGTTCGTAAAAAAAAATACGACCAGTTTTACACCGTAAGTCTGCAATAATCCCTACGTCATCAACGTATATTTCTTACTTTTACTGGGAGATTCACAAAAACGCGGGTGAATTTGAGAGCTCGTCATGAATGCCTAGGCGCGGACAAGAATTCAATTATTAATGCGTAATTAATAGTAAAATATGTCTTATGAACGAGTAAAATATTACTCTTTTACTGCATGGATAATATATGAGGCATACAACATTTTTAATAAACTGTTGGGGAAAAATGGAGTTTATTAAATACGCATTCGGCTATAAAGATTCAAATAAATAATAAGCTTTGTTAAACAGCATGCACGACGAAGATACGTCTGAACGGTGTACTACTGATCGACAGAGACACGAAGAGTGGACAAAGGCCAATTCCGCTATGGAGCTTACGCATACAGCTTCCCAGTCTTTCTGCTCTTAAATTACATTTTTGTTTATAATACATTTCTATAAGTATAAGTCGATTCAATTTTGCTTTAGGTATGGCATATCATTCCAACATAAACAGATGCCAATAAACTGGAACCAACATATACCCTGCCTGTAATTACCTCACTAATTTTCGCATCGAGCATTATTGTTTTAACAATAAAACGATCGCAATTCATTCAAAGTGTTAATTATCACTGGTATTCCTATAAGCGTAAAACTTTATTATCTCATTACACAACTATTAACTTTAGCGTATTATCGGCGGCCATCAACTCGCGATGCATATTTCTTCACGAGTTTACAATGTACGGTATTTTTGTCGGTTTCCCGTCAACGGACACCTTATTATATTATACTCTGGTATATAAATATAGCGTCGCGTCGCACGAGTTCGTATATATAATACACCTGTTTTATATACATAACATATAATATGGCCCCTCGTAAACGCGTCTTCAAGATACCACGCAAGAACTACCTACAACATTTATACGCTCTTCGAGTTCCTGACTACTTCAATCGTACAAAAATTCGTGAGCGAGACAATTTGTAGTAAAGTTCTGTCGTCATTACCGAAGAACACGAAGAGTGATTAAAGTCAGCGTACGTCGCGACGCGGCAGGACACACGCACGCGTATATACTTACATGAGACGTTGAAAGTAGCCGGGAGCGCACACGCTCGAGTCGTTTTATTATTATTTCAATTCTAACGAGCTAGCCCCTCGGCTTTCGACATCTCAATAAGCTTCGTATGAGTCTTTAGGGCTTTCCCGACGGTCCGCGCGCGTTTTGCGGATAAAGAAATGCGCTATTATCGGATGATGTAATTCGTTTTATAGTTTAGGGTGCAGGCGAGTTTTTCATTGCCTCGATATTATATAGTTTGTTATTTCGAGCAGAAATGAAAACTATGATGGATATCAGTAGTTTTGTAGGTTAATGCAGCGCGTTAAGTATAACGTTGTTTTTGGAGTACGATAAACTTTCGTTACGTAAGTATATCGATGATGTTTGCTTTAAAGGGGTCGTATGGATGAAATCGGAGAATAAAATTGAGCGTTTGTAGAACAACACGAGGTGAATATCCTCATGAATATTTTATAAACGCAGAAATGTGTATAAAGCTGCTTTTAATACAATTTCAAACGAAACATCTTATTTTCACGTTGTATCCAATGCTAATGCCGGAAGCTTCTGCAAAAAAGCAGAAAAATATCAATTTCTCGTATCGTACTACATCGGTCATGTTTTTGCTCTATGCTCTATATAATGATTTCTCCTCGTAATTTGAGGAAATCCTTATTACTTACTATACGTTTTATCGGATTTTTCAAGGAACACAATCCGATAATTACATCATATATATACCAAGATCTCTATAATAATAAGGCTATTCACTAGAAAAACAAGTATATTCGATCTTATTTAATCAAAAATCTCATTTCTCTAGAAACATTCAATTTTTCAAAACGTCATTCAACGTTATAGGGTCGGATAAAATTGAATTTTTCACTTATAATAATCTTACTACATTTCGATCTTTTGCTAAAATAAAAGAATTCTTCTGATGGGAAGGACTTTAATCTTAATCCGTTGTAATGCCGCGTTCAAACCAGTACGTGGGTGGATAAATCTGTCAGTTTTCCTGATCGGACAAAACTGAGAAACATCGACGAGTAAGCCTGCTCGCGATGAAAATTCATTAACCGTATAATCCGTGACTGCAGCTCGGATTTTCCGAACAAGCATTCCTTCGCATTTATACTATAGTACTCTCCTGACGCCTTTTACCGCAACAATTTCGAATCCCCATCAAATTTCTCTCTTTCACTTTCGGTCTGTAATGGTACACCAGTGGGCGTGCAAGCATAACCGGAATCGATTAATGGCACGACAAATTCAATATTCCGATATACGAGCGTCCGCGCGAATTCCGACCACAGGTTCGCGCGGCGCGCGTGCGACCCTCATTTACGCCCGGAATAAGCTCAAAGAAGCCGGCCCGATAGATATATATATATACATAAGACAAGCGAGAAAAAAAGAAGAGAACCTAGCTTTCTTGAGAACCTTCCCGTGAGTCTATATTTCAATCAAAGGCCCAGCAGGCTTTTTATATATACTTTTATAAAATTAAACAGCGCGCGGCGGAACGGCTGCAGCCGTCGGGTGTACCGAGATTGTTTTTAGACATGAACGCTTGCTGCTGAAGCATCACGGAGACACGATGGGTATATTGCTACGTTGTATATGAACGGGACGAATGCGTAACTGCGTAGACATGATTTTCATGCGGGATTATCGCGCTCTATAGAAGGTTGGAGAGATTATTTGACCACCGCCGCCGACGACCATTAGATAATAGTGTCGCGTGTTATATCACTTTATCTATTTGTGTTAGCTTAGACCGGTACTAATGGAACGATTAGGTTGTAACACTGCATTTCGGGCTCCACGTGTGTATTCTAAGGGTATATCGTTTTAATGATATTATCTGCGATGCAATCGGTAACCGATAATAAAAACGATTTTAATTAGAGAGCCCTTTTATCAAGGGCGTTTTTCTTCCGTCAATCTGGCAGCGTAAACATAAATAATCTATCGCTTCTTGATAGTGCGATAATGGATAATTTACTATTTAATCACTATAAACTCATCGATAACCTTTTTTTTCAAACTGAAGAGAAAAAAGGAAGAAAGTTCGCTAAACAGATTTTTACACGAATGCTCCTAGCATCCAGTTTTGACTCTATATATAGTAGATTATTATAAACAGAGAATCACTTGTTAATATAAAATGTTAAAATTATTGCTGATATAAAAATACATCAAAGAAATCTAGATCCAGGTTTGATCAAAGACAAATTCTTATTATTGCCCGAATTATATTATTGAGAGCAATTGTGTAATCTTTATTTATGTGTATGCGTTATTAAATTGACAATTTTTTTATCTTATTCTGTAGTGTTTATACTAAAAAGATCAGTCCTTGTGTGAAAAATAACTTGTAATTGAAGCATCACTATTAAACATCCCAAGCATCATCAGTGACGCAGAAAAAAAAGAAATTTTATAGAAAAATCCTTCAGAAAAATGTTTTTTGACATAAAAGTTTTACTGTTTGTCGCGCTCTAATGAAATTGGAAATCAATTTACGCTCGCGCATTTCCTACCTTCAGATTTAATTCGAGTTTACTTTTCATTTGTCGAAACATATATTTTATTCTCCGCACTGTATCTGAATTGAAAATTGTCAAAATTAATAAAATTATAAGCGCTGGAACAAAAAAAAACTAATATAGCTAAATATAAATGAGACCCACAGCTATAAAGTAGATTGTTCCTACGATTATTTTTCATTATGAACTTAATTAGGTGAATTTTAATATTTTCTGGCGACGGTCGTATAGCTTAATCTCAGCCGTGTGATTCTCTAGTTTTGCCTAATCATATTCACATGTACTTCCCGCCTTAACAAAACCTTTCTCATTTGCATGCGTACCTTGTTAGCAAGTGTAAAAAAAGACGTAAAATAAAGAAACCCGGACACACATATCACAGACTTAATTCTAAAATACGCTGCGCACGCTCTATATATTGTTCTGGGCCGACAGTAGTAAAGTCCAGTAGTACAAATACAATTCGATCAGCCGTAAAGCAAACTGATCCCAAGCGAGCCAATGCAACAGTTGAGCGCTCTTTATTTCGCGGAGCAAACGTTTATGACATTTTACCTCTTAAACTTCGAATTTCCCACGAAATTAGCGCGAATATGGAAAATTCACTCTTTTTCGCCGTATCTCGAGAAATAAAATGAAAGCCAGAATTCACTTTGCGTATAAAATGTGTAGTAGAGGCAGGCGAGCGATGCTTCCGGTGGTTGCGAATTTTCAAAAATTTCCAGGAAATAACTCGAGTACCGCCAGCTCCCCAATAATGCAAACATCATTCCGAACGAAGAAAAAAAGAGACGTGAGCTAGAGAGAGAGAGAGTAGCTCTCATGCGGCGCATAAATCTTTCGAGGGGTTTCGGTCTCACGTCCCCACACTCGCTGCCAAAGTCCATCGTCAACACTCTTGGTCTCCCGAGAAGAAACGCACACACAGATACACACATAGACGAATTAAAATTCACTTACTGCTTAAAATCGACGGTGTCTCTCTGTCTGTCGATCGGCGCGCTCCTGCAGCGATCAGTCCCGTCGCTCGTTGATCCTAATACACGCACGTACGATCGGCGCTTGTGGAACTCGTCTCAGCGGCAGAGAGCGATTCGAATCGTGTATAGGAAAAGAAACGAGAGAGCAAAGATCGACGAGGGAAAAGGACAACGTAGGGATACAAGTAGCGTATGGGAGCTAGAGTATACAGAGAGTGTATAATAAGAAGCGCGCTGCTGCGGCCGAGAGTCACTGTGGTGGTAATAACGCAAAGTGTGGCGACGCCGTAGCGCAGCAGCGTATATATACCGGCTCGGGTGGCCGAGCCAGCGCGCACACGGACGAACGCAAGGGTGGGGGTGTGCTAAAGCTCGCCTGCGCTACCGCGAGACGAAAAGCTATATCGGCGCGAGGGGAGAGAGAAAGAGATTGTTGGGCTATACGCGCGTGTATGTTATATACGTGTGCGGATGTGTGTATGTATGTATAGCAAGGATGGGCACACAGGTGGCTGCTTCGCGCCCCCCTCGTCCCTAATACAGAGAGACTCCGTCACTCAGCACGCGAGCGAGCGCGAGCATATAACGCGTCTCTCCCGCATCGACGTCGGCATATATACATATATACATACAGAGTATACTGTCTTGTGTGTGGCTTTTATTCGCTACTGCCGCGCTTTTTTTACTCCTCCTATACCTACTCCTCCATTCCTCAGCGCTCCGCTTTACTTCGGTTTACACGTATAAATGTACTTCAGAGCGCGGGAAAGCCTCTGGCAACTAGTTTGAAATCCTAAAAAAGCCGTACAGTGTGCGTACAACGCAGCCTGAGCCGGTATCGTTACGGCCAATGCGCTTTTAAGCTAATGCATGCTCGCCTACGACGATTGCTTGTTGCGCGCGAAAAGGAAATTGCAATTTATTTGTGTATTCCTCGCATGTAGTCCTCGACAATCCGGTGTTCTGACAAGATGTATAGCGCTTTATTATAAATAGCTCTTCGATTTGATTGTGCAGCAAGAATTAATTCTTAAATTGAAATTTTTGCGCTACTTAATAGCGTTTTTCTTCTTACTACCAAATATTATCGCAAGTTATAGTGGCAAATTGTTCGTGAAAACGAGCACGGTGTCATAATAATTGTCAGCGCTATTTTTAGAGAAGGCCACTTGGACAAAAACAGTAAAATATTTTGCATCAACATTGCAGCTTTTGGATAAATCGAATTTATTGAAAAAGCGAATTCGTGTAAAAAAAATATTTTCTTTCTCAGAAATGTTTTCAAAAATAGTGAAAAAAAAAATGTTTCTCCGTGAAATATACACTTTTTGATAGTTGATCTCTCTGTGCCCCCGGAAAGATTCGTAGACAAAGTTAAAATACCTTTTACGCCAACATATGTGTATACGTCAAACGGCCCCATTACCAGGATACCAATTGCCGAAGGACTTAGTAAAATGATGCAAAAAAAACATCTTACGCAAGCAAAAACTCATCGTTACCCTCGTTATCAATTCATTGCGGTGCGAGTGCACGTACTTGATAATCGAAAGCGCCCGAGAAGACCACAAACAAACAAATCATCATCATCGCGCAGGTCCTCGAAGCAACCTGATTTCAAAGAAATTTTCAATTCCCCGCTTTCCGACACACTCTGGCTCATTGCGTCGTTTATTATATGACCGATGATTGCTGCATTATAAATTACCAAATAATTTTGATTGCTTTGCTCTACTTTCGCGTGCAGTGTATTGCCAAGTGCCGACAGTCGCGAGCGAACATCAAAATTAATGAATCATCGCAGGCCGCCCAGGTATACCTGCACACACCGCAATTAATGGGGGACGATAATCAAGGTGGCGGCGGTAACCGAACAGCGCGCAATAGAGGCAGAGCTCTTTCACCCCCGTACTCGCTCATCTCTCGCTCTCTCTCTCTCGCGCGCGAAGTAACGTCCGGAGTCTACTTGCCGCTGAATTATTAGAGCGCCGCGTTACAAGACTGCTTCGTCGTCTAGCCGAGCGCACATCAGCGCGCGTAATAATTAGCTTGACGAAATTAATACTGGATTCTTTCGTCGCCCACCCCCGCGCGCGTACCTGTATTATATGCTTTCGCAATTCCGCGCTTTTGAACAAGACTCTGCTGCACACCGCGCAGGATATAATACAAATTGCTTTCGCAATGGAATTAGGATCTTTCGACGGATGATGATGCAGCTCGTGCGCGTCTGAATTGTTTTGAGCTATTTTGAGGAATGTGCGATGCGCGCTTCTTGGCAGTGAAAATCGTTTGAGAAGCGGTGAGAGTGAAGAAATGCTCGAAGAGGAAAGGATTCTATTTGTGGTCATGAAAGAATTTTTAGTATATTTGAATTTTCTGTCGTTCGCGTGTAGGATATTGCGCCGCGTGTAAAAAATAAAATCAATGCGCGAGCAAAAGGCGTAGCGCAGTATTTGAATTGTATATTTTTCATTCGCCACATATCTGCATTGGAAATTCCAGAAAGCTATAATCATCCATATTCTCATGGCTTTAACGCGAAAAAGTGATTTTGTTTTGATGCGTTATTGAGTGATATGTATATACGCATGAATCAATTTCATTTAAAAATTCATATAAATTCCGCTTCGCGCGTTTAAGGTAATAATGGAATACGTCAAGTCATATACGCTAGACAAGACGCTAAAACTATATCGATTACAATATTCATCAGTATAATAACGCACCACTGATTTCCATTTCTAATTTAAAGAACGTGGTATCCAGCTACTGTAGCCTGATGGTCGTTAGGAAAAATTGATAACTAAGAAAGCTCTCGCTACTCGCATATATCGATAAAAAGTAATTCTAATTACGATCTTTGATCGGGCCGCAAGAATCACGAATAAATTTGCCGGCGTCGTGCGACATCACGAAGAACCTGATTAAAACTCGGCGGCAAACGCGTGAAAGTGACTTCGAGATGACGAATTTTTTTTATTAAAAAATCGCCCTGCGAGTTGAATGTATATTTAATAGCTGCTTCGATCGCGGCGACCGTTGCGAGGAAAACTTGCTCTCTCGCTTGGGCTTTCCGGCGACGTCCGCTTGCGCGCCGTCGATTCAACTTCCGAAGGCGTAATTCAAAACATTCTATGTGAACGTCGAGAGTAGCGGCAAACTTATACCGCGCGCTACAGCTGTAGGCCATGAGCGCGCAAGACGCGTGAATCCCAACGATTTTGCCTATGATGCGTCGTCGTACACGAAGAGGAGTTGCATAAGGGCGAGGAGAACGCTAAAAATAAAACTTCCTTCGGCTTGCAGGCAGACCGCCGCGAAGGCAAAAGAAGTTGCGTATATAAAGTAAATTACCAAGTCATCTTGTTAAGGTGCCATTGAAATATGTGAAGCTTGGCTGCGCGCGCAGATAAGAATTTGCCCGCATCAGGAATATCAATCACGGTCATCGCGCGATCTAATACATGTCGCGCGTGTTTATGAAATGATGTCTGCGTATATATATTATTAATTATGAACGGGAATCGAATTTCGGTATGAGGGTGTGATTATGTAGGGTGATAGATGCGCTTGTTTTTGTTTTCTTTCACTTTTATCGGCAGCGTGTGACGATTACTTGTACGAAGAGAAGTTTTTTGTACGTTTATTAATTATTTAAAAATAATTAAATGAACTTTTTGTAAAATTTTCTTTTTATAATTACGAAACTGATGTGTGCAATGTAGTATTGTAACTTTGGTTTAAACTGCACTCCAACAATCCGGTAAATGCTACGGTTTATTATAATTAATGAGGGTTCGTATTGCGCACCGACGAGAAATTATTACTATTTTACACTAAAATACTCAAATGCTGATGTGAATAGCTACGTAAAACAATGTTGCAACATTGATGACTTTTCTTCTTGCAAACAATAATGAAAACACATCGTAGATCTGGAATCATTTTTGGCTTCTCGAAATTACATAAAGTAATAAAAATCTATACCTTTATGATAATAAATAATAAAGTTGTATATAAATACCATTGATATTATATGGTTTACAATTATGTTGAACCAATTTACATTTCAATGCACCTGTTGCCTCTATTTCGAGGCAAGACTGATCCCGATAAATACGAATGTATAATACTATACCAATTATTCAAGCCCCGTAATATTGAGAGTCAATGCAATTATATAACGTTTCCACGAAACTTGCAGCCCTATTCTTCAGGCTAAGTCGCTTTAAGTGAAGCCACGATAAGCTCACTCCACTTGGAAATACTTGTTTCTATTTCTGGTAGAGAGTGTGAAATAATATTACGTGTGAACTAAGTGTTATGGTTTTTGCTTTTGTATACAAACCATAAGGCCGCACAAATAAATAAAAAACTGAAATAATCGTTTTGTTTTTCAAAATGCGCATCATAGAGAAACCTCCTTGAAAGTTTTAACCTTTTTCAAACATAAATATCTCATCACGCTCGAGTAATCAGCAAGTTACACCCTATATATATTTTTTTCGTTTATCAACTAACAATGAAAATGATTTATCGCGCTGTACAATTGCGTCCTGTATATTTTCGAAGGGTCGACCACGGATGATGTCATATTTTAACAGGCGTTGCAATCTCAGAGCCAGTTATCACGACCTATATGTATAGCCTTTCAAAAGAGATAAATGTTTATCCATTAAAATCGCAGAATCGAACATTAATTTATTACATTACCAACAAACGATCATCACGCATCCCCGCGTAAATAAAAGCCGCGCGCCTACTCTTCATTATTGTCCTCTCCTGCTTTTTCGAGTGGCCTGCGCTCGCGATGATCGAGTGAAATTCAAGTGCCGCGGGCGTCGCGTCGCCAGCTCTCCAAGTCTAGTATTACAAGAAAGATGTCCACTTGAAAACCGAGCGGAGGAGGAGGAGGCCAAACGTATATTTTAGAAGCGGGAGAAAAAGCGTACACATTTAATGATCCTGCGTTCGAACATATGCTAAAGTGAAAATCAACAGAACAGACTGATCCGTGGGGATCAACAAACGAAAGCATTAATGATTTACCTTCGATGAGCATAATACACCGAGGCATTATAATGGCTCACTCGAGCACTTAGAATCACTCTACGTGTGGTTCGCGATGAAAAAATTATTTTTCACTTTTCGTAACCAATCGAATGAAATAATAATCCTGAATTTATTATGCCACTGACACGTTGATATTTTTCGCGCTTTTTTGTATAGCTTTAATCTTGGTGATGTATACCTATAGGTACAACTTTTTTGCCATAAAATAATGACTAGAGAGAATTCGAGTAGGCGAGAAAACAATAGATCGATTTTGCGAGAATAACTGCTACGCATTAGTAGGTTCGTGCTCTGCATGTTCTATAGAATAAGAACAAAGTTATTAATATTGAATTTTTATTGAGTACATTCCGCCACTTTACACTTTTTTCGCAATAGTGATAACCATTCGTGAACAAATGTTTCTTTGTCTACTCGCTTTGACGATTATGTATTACACCCGTTACCCTTTTTTCGCAATATCTGAACACACCTGTAGCTAATTAACGTAAGGGTTGCAAAATTGTTTCGAAGGATTAACAGACAACATTAATTTAGTTCATGTCGTATTACAGCTGTATCAGTAATTAACAGCTAGAAATATTAACTTAAAATTCGAGCGTGCTTAGATAGAAACGCACCATCGGTGCCCGCTTATACGATAAAGCTTACAATTGAAACACATGAATCCGTGTCCATAAACTTGCGTATCCGTATGGGTACATGGTAATACATACGCCTAACGATCGTAGATATGCTATAATAATATCCTTTTAGGAAACATTTGTACATGGGCCGCATTTATTACGCGTTTATTTTTTTTCTAATATATATTCTTACAATTATATAGATATGCAGACTTTATTATACAAAACATATATTTTTTGAAAAATAAATCTAATATTACAGGTAGCAAGCAACAGAAGATTCGTCCCCTCACAAAGAAATTTCTTAGAACAGCCTTATATTTCCTTCAGAATTCGCTGTCTACTGCGTAATTTTACGTCACTTCAAAGTCGCTGCGTTTCAGCGTTCGCTGAACCAAGATTAGGAGAGTAAATTACATCTTTATGCATATGGTATACCATCTTCATAGAGCTTGTACTTATTTATTTTTTTATATTTATAGACTAGCTTGTTTGAAAGTATCGGCTATGTTGCAGACACTGCAGGAATGTAATATTATCAGTCTTACACCTCTATGTCAACGGATATCATTTATATAATAATATAGTCATTCTTAATAAATGTTATCTTAGAAAACGCGCACATACGTTGAATATGTCACAGGCGACGTTGCAAATAAAGATGTTTTTATAGTAGGTCGACAAACTTACTGTGTACATAAATCGATTAACGGTTTATAAGTTTGTACACCTAGTATTTTGTTCATATTACGTTAACGCAACTTTCAGACGAGTTTCGAATATTATTAAATCGATAAATACACGGTTTTATCAGAAAAGGTAAAATATTGATATGTCTGACCCGCTCAAGTTATTACTACTTGTAAACAACAAAGGCAGAACCTTACCTCCTTTTCAACTTTACTAAAGCAAAAGTTCAATATCACAAAATATTTTGCGCCTTTCGGCGTAAAATGAATTCAAAAAATTTATTTCCATATGGGTAGACAAAAATTAGACAATATAAATTGCAATAAATTCTGCAACGTTTTTTATCAAATAGAAATAAGAAAGGTTGAATACATTATATAATTTCAAATAATTCATACTGCAAGGCATTAGTAACCGTGTTTTTGAAAATTACATCCATTCCTGCGCATAAAACGCGTGAATTATTTTCCTACACGTGTGGAAACCCTAAAACCACATCATTATATCACACCTAGTAAGATGATGTCACCCACGCATTCGAAAGCTTCCATGTATGGAAGCAGTGCAGCTGCACTCTTTCTCTCGTTCAAGCTCAGTCGAGCTTGGCCTTTTTTTCGTGGCCCTCGACGTTTCCGCACTTGCTTCACCCTCACGTGAGGCACACGTCTCTTCAAAATCGATAATATCGCAGTCACGCATGCGGCGACAATGGCGATACGTATTATAAGCGATATCGGCATTTCGCGGCGATATCAGTTCCGATCGCAATCGCTGTGAGTCAAAGCATTGATATTTGCTCTAACTGAAGTATCGATGACTTGTAATGAAGATTTATAGCAAATGATCTGTTCTAAACTCTATTTTTCTTGAAAATATAGTAGCGTGTTTCAGATCGAACATAGGATATTTATAATGATCCGTTACTTATATATAATATATTCATTGTTACAACTTGTAAGCTATATTTGTAAATAGAAATATTTTGAAGATAAAGAATCGAAATTCGATTCAAGAATTTCTACAACTTTATTAATGTTTCTGTTGGGGATATACACAATACTATACCTTAGACGTTCTGCGATTTACTTTGCTGAGATTCTATGTTATATCATCCTTATAAACTTTAACGAAATCGGAACATCCTCTGCTACTGAGTCAAATAAATTATTGCAATCCCATTATTCTACAGATACATGTTCTAATATTAACTGTCTTGGAGGGTTTTCTTCAATAAAGATAAATGAAACGACTTATTCGCACGCGAAACGAACTGTTGATATGATGTAATATGATTTTTGTGACCGAGTATCTTATCTTAAAATATTAAAAATGTCAGTTCATGACCTTAGCCATAAAAATCGAATACTTATAAAATTAATTTATACCCGAGCCATTTTTTTTAAATGTCAACCGATATGATCTTTATGAGCGACACTCTATAAAATGGTGTTCAATATATAATCATTTTAAATAATGGGTATTATTCAAATTTTAAAGGGTACGATCAGTCACAACCTGAAATCCCTAAAAGTGTAACATATTTATATACATATTAACCTATCACAGGCCGAGATCAAATTAAAAGTCTACAGCTCTACTTTGGTTTGCATGAAGGAGGTCCGAAAGTCAATTAAAAATTCAAATTTCGCGCCACAATATATAGCAGACAAAAAAGCAACTTTTTTGCTTACAACAAATAATAAAAAACAAATTACTACCAATCGCGACTTAGTTGCCCTCGGTTACGTAATTATCTATCATTTTACAAACTTTGAAACTAATATATAAATATCTCGCCAATTAAATGGCTTAATTTTGAATCCCGTGATTTTGAGACATTATTCAAATGCCATTTAACGAGAAATTTATGTATTATAACTTTCAAACTTTGTAAAATGATAGATAATTACACAGCCAAAGGCAACTATATCGTAGTTTGTAATTTTGTTATTATTTGTTACAAACAAAATAGTTTCTTTTTTATCTGCTATATTGTGGTGTGAAATTTGAATTGACTTTCGGACCCGTTAAAAATGTTTTGCTTGTCTTAGATAGAATTGCGACTCTGACAACGAAAACCAAAACAGTAATCACATTTTATAGAAGTGCTCTCTAATTCGCAAGCAGTGTTCGTACATACAAAGTTATTGTTATATTTATATATTTATTGCTCTCTGAACAAAATGAAACAATAATGTAAATCATCTTTATATTTCTAATGGTAATATCTTTATTATAAATTACTTGAATAAATAAAAAAAAGTCATACACAAAAGATGTGCATAAGAACGAGTCAAAAGCATTAATTATAATGAATAAAATTTATAATCGTTTTATTATAAAACTGGGGTTAATAAGAACCAAAAAATTGAATTTATCTTCCTATATAGCATAATAGTACGTCGGCAAACAGTTGCGCTGCGATATCCATGCAATTTTTCGCTATCGCAACACGCTCGTGCGTAATTGTCACATCCGTGCGCCAATCCAATACGGAAAATTCGTCATATAAACCAGGTGAGTATAGAAGCGAGTAGCCCGCGCAAAAAAGTAAAAGCCGCGACCTTAATATAGCATCGGATGAATACAAAAAGCTCTGAATGCTCGTAGCGCATATTGACTATCTGCTAACTTTTGCATTGTTCCTCTATATTGGCGCTTCGACCAATCGCGCCTTATGATAACAAGGATAAGCATCGTTCAAACGTGTCTGCACAACTATACCTACGAGTACACCTACGCGACGGCAGCGACACGCATATGGCTTTCGTTGATCCGTCGTGGATTGCACGACGAACTATCGGCTGCTGCGACAAACAATCTGGTGTCAAATCAAAGGCTTATATGAGATTTTTTCTTTTCAAAAGTGTAAATAACTTTTTACTTAAGCGATAATTTTTTGAAATTAAAGCTTTTTCCCGTACTTTCGTCCTATAAGTATGGATTTTCCGTTTGCGCCCTAAGGAACCGAGTTCATGTCCTTGAACAATGGCTACTTTTCGCATAATTTGAAGGGCAGACAAAACAGTGTCACAAGACACTTTTTACATGTTCAAAAGTCGCTTTAAACTCTTTTAAACATATAGAAATAGAACAAAACTGTTGCGGGCGCGTACCCCAACATTATTTTGACTCATTTCTACCCCCCTCGGGAAGGGATTTTTTTCGTGTTTTCCTCATATATATTCACATTATTTAAACAATAATTAAAGGTAATTTTTGTACATAGTCTATTCAAAATTTTACTCATTGCAGTAATATTTTTACCATATAAAATGCGTCTATATATTAAACTGAATAATCTTTCAGTGCAATATAAAGATCTCCATTCATTATATTATTACTCCATTACTCCATTCATTATTATTAACGAAGTCGATACGACGAGCTAATCGACTAATTTCTGCGCGAATAGTACTTATCATTGAACTGTAAAATAAACTTTTGAAATTTGGACTTTTTAACAATAGTATATTGTTTTAGAACCGAGTTTCGCGTAGACGCGTACAGAGCGTTAAAAGATAAGTTTATTTCGGGTTGATGATTTCCACTTTATTATATTGCGATTAGTTTTAAAATACCTCAGATCATAAATGGGTCTAATTAATCTTTTTTTTCACATTTTTTCATGCTATGCCGAAGGTAAGCGATTCTATAAAATTAATACCTCAATTACTTGATCCAACTTTTATCGAAGATAAAAAAGAAGTATTTTCGCAGTAAAATATTAACATGACAAAATATATTGATTCTTGTATGATGGGTGTACTGAGGTAAAAGTGGGAAACGTCAAAGATCCCTCAAATTTACCTAAACCTTTCTTACCTCCGGATCCATCCTTTTCTTATCGAATCAACCCCACTTTTCAGTAAGCTACTTTTTCTTTTCGTAATTTTATGGAAATTTAAAAAGAAATGATAGTTATAAAGAAAACTTTAAAAATTTTCTTTTTTTATTTATTATTATTTTTTATAGCATTTGGAACTCGCAAATTCTTCGCCTCATCTACGTAAGCTTTCCATGCAGCTCTATTCTGCGTTAACCCCATCCATATAACCCTCTCCCCACACCCGATTTCTTCCAGAATCGGTTTTACGTTATCTTGCCTGTATTATCTGCGTCTATATAGTACAGATTCAGACCAGGAGGTCGCTTTACACTATCCCTTCATAATACTTACTGCCATACTGTCATCTCCCACTCTAGCTGCGTGTTACGTCCATCAACTTGCGTGTTTTAACATTTGCTGACGTGTATAAGTATATACTTATTATGTAGCTCATCATTGTACAATTTCCTCCATCTCCCGGCGTACTCAACAATCTTCGCCCCGTAGGTATATTTTAAGCAGAACCTTATTTTCGAATACTCTATCTATTAAAACGACGAGTTTCTTTCGCTTCAATGAGTACTCATGTTCGCATCCATACAAGATTTGCCCACAAAATTATGGTTTTTTGCCAACCGGCTCGGTCGGTAAATTCCTAATTTCGGCCTCGCCTGGGCAAAAATAATAATATACGCACCATGGCCAAGGTATTGGTAAGCCCATAACACGTGTTTGGTAATTTACACGTGCTATGGTTTTGCCAATACTTTCTCGGCCTTAATACATAATCTACTATTTTTATATTCTTAATTTATTGTAGATAAATTTATTTTGTCCTAGAAAAAAATTATTTCATTTCTTTTTACATAAAGTGTATTGAAAATCTAACGTTGATATTTGTTATTCAGTAAAACATAAAATAATTTTGAAATGATATTGTCTCTACATTATTATCAATATTAATTAAACTGTTACTCTGCCAACTAAAAAGTGTAATAAAAATGGTATTCTTACGTATGTTGAACCACATCATTCACGCGCATATGAAACGGTCGTATACAGCAGTTATGAAAAAGTAGTATGCTTTGAAAAATGTAGAGCAAATGCAAAGGCACATTGCTGTTTACCGTACCATTTTTCTTTTTTGCTAGCAGTATTCCTTTTTCTAATATGATGTATTGCAGAAATAAATTTCAAAATAACCAAGATGATATCAGGTAATAGTTGGAATCAGTACTTGCGCATGGGCATGTAACTTATTTCAGAAAGTAAAGCAGCATTTTACTATACAGAAAAATGCGTTAATGCCCTCTAAGGGATGTTCTTATAAGCATACATATTTATAATTATAAATATGAATATTATACCCTGCAATTTCAACATAATTTGAAATAAAATTAGAAACGCACACATAAAATTAATAAATGTAATGACTAAAACAATTATATAGGTAAGCTTGTATATACCTACATCATAGCAAAGGATTTGCGCTATCCTCGCTCTATTCTAAGTTTATTGCCAAAATTTTGTATCTTGCGTATCCAGTTTTTCAAACTGTATGTATTTCGATATTTATTGGCTATCTTCACGAGGTAAGAATGTTTAAAATAATCTTATTACGTATTTGCTTAAGCAATTATCAATTAGAAATATATTAATGAGCTAATTTTCATCTGCTTTTTGTAATAAAATTATATCTATAAAATTATTTTGAATGTCTAAATCACGATAAATTTGGAAATATTCAATTTATTGCTTCTTATGTAATGCAACCGATTAAATGAATATTTAAAGTACTTCTCTTTTCAGTTTTTATGTAGGTACATAGGAAGAGATATATTTTTTACACTTTTCTATTTACAGTGTGATGATGTGAACAGGTCCAGAAAAGCACATTATGAATATTCCAATTGTTGGTAATGTATTTATTGTTTATTATAATCAAATGTGAAGAAGTATTTTAGAACTTAACATACTATAACAGATTTAACTTTTTTAAGTATTATCTATTAAATCACATATTTATTGAATCACACATTATTAATGATAAGCATTATTAAAATTTAACAAAATCTGTTTATTATGGAATTGAAAATTACTAATAATCGAAATGTTTTGAACAAATTCGAATAGTACAATGATAAATAATATACCATGCTTTTAAAAGAACGAAATTCCATAATAATAATAATAATAATAAAATTATATTTTTCTTTCTTCTAACATTACCATTGTTTCAGATAATATAATTATCCATTTTACTGTAATTTCTTTGTGTGCTGTATTTGTATAATCAATCAACTGAAGAATAATACTGCAAGTCTAAGACATAGGCGAAGCACAGCATTGTAAATGGACTAGCAAACGCAACCAAACTTAATTATCATAATCAAACATACAATTATTTATGTATGAGCGATGACATACAATTACGCACACAATGAAACGTCTTAGAAGTGCTGATCTTATTTTTTATTTAATACATCTATCCACAGGATTTGTTTATATTCCTACACCAGAAATTCTGATGATTCACTCGACATTCCTGGAAACAAAATAATAATATATTAATAATATTAATATATATACAATTATTAGTAATCTAAAATAACTTTACTTGAATATAGTATTCTATGAAACTTTGTCACGACATATCTTCTCGGCTTTTTAATATTTCTCATCAAAATGAACGATTTTCAATTAAAATCAATTAAATTAAATTATAAACTTCTATATTTAAAAAAAATTTTAAATTCAAATAAATATTAATTTAGTTATACAATGAAAATAAGGGATTCTTTTATCTAGTAAAGATCTTCGTAAGAATCAGAATCACTAACTATATCACAAGTCTGTTCAACTGAAAATTCTGGATCTACGTACACAATGCGTAAAGTATTCGTAAAGCCAGAGCCCTGCTTCCAGCCAGTAACAATTACAACGGAATCTCCAGATCGTACGAAACCACGACCTTTACCGAAGTTCAAACCATATTGTACACGGATATCAACATCCTTGAGCCAGTCAGATAGTGGAGCCTCTGTGAAAAAAATTGTAATTTTAGTTTTAAAAAATCTAGATTTGATCGTGATTGTTATTTCATACATTTTAATCATAAAATTAATCGTCTAGCAAAATGTTTTACTGACCTGTGTAGTGAAGAGGAAGAATGCCTCTGTAAAGGTGGGCTTGCCGAGCAACCTGGTGGAACCTCGTGACCGCAATAATAGGACAGCGTGGCCTGTACTTGGAAATCAAGTGTGCAGACCGGCCAGAAGTGGTGATAACTATGATGGCACTAGCGAGACACTTGGCAGCCGCTTCGACAGATGCGATAGCCACTGCGTGAGTCGCATCAATCGGAGGCACAGCCTTGTTCGACAGATCAGAGAAGAGCTGGTTTTGCCAAATCACAGCCTCCGCTTCCTTGCAGATATTTGCCATTGTGCGCACGCATTCCAAGGGGTACTCTCCCTTGGCGGTTTCACCTGTAGAAAAAAATCAAGTTTTATTAATTCGCTCTATTTTAATTTAATTAAAACTTATTAAAGTCAACATTGGAAAAATAAAACACGGTTCTTACCAGAAAGCATAACGCAATCAGCTCCATCAAGAATGGCATTAGCCACATCGGAGGACTCGGCTCTGGTGGCACGAGGTTTCTTCACCATAGACTCAAGCATCTGAGTGGCGCAGATAACAGGCTTGCCGACCTTGTTGCATCGGCTAATCATGCACTTCTGGGCAAGGAACACCTTCTCAGGTGGGATCTCGATACCCAGGTCACCACGTGCGACCATGATACCGTCAGAAGCCTCAATGATCTCGTCAAGGTTGGTCATACCCTGCTGGTTCTCGATCTTCGAGATGATTTTAATGTTCTTACCCTTGTCGCCAAGGATAGAGCGGATCTCAGTGAGAGCAGCAGCATTACGAATGAAGGACGCAAAGATCATGTCGACCTCTTGATCAACACCAAACTGCAAGTCAGACTTGTCCTTCTCTGAGACAGCTGGCAAGTCGACTGGGACTCCCGGAAGGTTGACACCCTTGCGCGAGCCAAGAGTTCCACCATTCTCGACAGTTGTTGTAATGGTGTTATCGCCTACATTATGAGAGCATTCAGATTAGAGATGGTAAGTAGTACAGGAAATTTTTAAGAAAAAAATTTTAGCGATACTCACTGACTGCAGTGACGATCAACGACATCAAGCCATCATCGACATACACCCTGTTTCCTTTTTGCAGAACTTTAGAGATGTTGTCGTAGTCGACGTAGACAGTGTCGGCATTGCCTTTCTCCGCGTAGGCTTTGTCCGTCGTCAGCTTGAAGGTCTGGCCCTTCTTCAGCTCGACTTCAGCTGAACCACCCTAAAAAAAAAGAATAGCAAGTTGCATATCGTTAGCCCAAAAAATTTTGCTTTTACTCTACTGTACGTGTACGAAGATTCAAAAAGTTGCAAAGTGAAGATTACTTACCCCTTCAAGGAGACCAGTACGGATTTCGGGTCCCTTGGTGTCAAGTGCAATAGCAACTGGTACACAGAAGCCATTCTTTTCGGTGAGATTCTTCTGGGCCTGGCGGACGTTGGCGATCGTCTCCGCGTGATACTCGTGCGAGCCGTGGCTGAAGTTCATGCGGGCGACGTTCATGCCGGTCTCGATCATCTTCTCCAGCATCTCGACGGAACGGGAGACCGGTCCGATCGTGCAGATGATGCCGGAGAGCCGGGTGAACAGGGTGTGAGAGTCGATGTCGAGAGCGCACATGTGGTCGAGATGACTCTGGGCGTTCAGGGCGGTGAAGTTCGGCTTGCCAGCCATCTGCGAGAAACACCGACACACGAGAATTAGACTGGAATACTCGGGGACTGCAACTTTTATATCGTACGCTGAGACAACACTCATATAGCCCTGATTGTAGGTCGTAGACTGACCGATTGTTTATTTTTTGTACGTTTCTTTATCTTAACTCGCAATGCTCTTGCTCGTTTGTTGCAACCCGATAAAATTGAGATAATTTTTTCTCGAGGGAATCATCAAATTTAATGCTATATTGCGCGGCGATGTACTTTGATCGAATTTATTTATTATATACAAGCACAAGGTTAATAATACTCATGTGTGTACCTTTATCTTTAACACTATAATCCAACAGCTTTAACTTCATTTTTTTGTCTTTATACTTAAGAGGGACAAGCCTGTGCTAAACCTGGAAAACAAATAGACATTTAAAGCTTAACCAAATTTAAGAAAGATACTTGATTTATTAATTTATTAATCTTTTTTTATTACACGATTTCATCATACGCGAACTGTTTTAGAAAAAAACTTAAACAAAATTTGGTTAATTTTTAAACATTCATATTAATTTTCTGGGTCATCGTTGTGGATCATTTGGGCCTTTACTGAAAAATATTCAACTTTAGTTCATCAGCAATGAGAATTTCATTTCATAATCATTAAAAATATCTATAAGGAACAAATGCGGAAGTCTTCATTTCGGTCAGTCTACTTCCCAGTTACAAGCAGAATACGTAATCGTAGGAAACAAGAGCGACCTTGCACTCGTAGTTTGTCAGATATACATTTTCATAAAGAGGCTACGTCACTCCTCGATATTGCGAAGTGGCTTGATTGACTTTAAAGCCGCTGATAACACAAGGAGTGACGACACGTATATAGAATTGCCATTAAAATGGACACACAGTACAATTAAACTGCGCAAGTAGGATAATAATAAAAATAAAAAATTTTAATGATATTTGTTAATTGCTCACTACATTAGCATGCACTAATTAAAAGCATATGATACAGCGTTTCATATCAGTTCAAAAAAAGCACGGATTAATTTTAAAAGCAGAAAAACTACATGCACTAGTAGACAAGTATAGAAGATGTTTTAATTATAGGTAAATCAGTATTCAAATGTTATTACTGCTTGTAGACGAAAATACTATACCGAAATGGTTTAAAAAACTATTCAAATTTCAACAGATTAAGCCCTTTTTCTGATTATAATAAATGGAAAATATTGAACTAGCTTTAGAATTTCATCTGTTTAGGCAATATAAATATAATAACTTGTAAAAAGCAGACAGTGAGTTTCCTGTATTGCAACTAATTAGAAATATTAGTTTCTGCAAAAGAAATATTACAATGAAAAAAAAACTTTTTTTATCTAATACCATCATTAACCATGAGTAATTAAGAATAAATTTTTGGATTAAACACATTTTTTCAAACTTCTTAATTGTTTCATACATTTATCGAGCGATCAATAATTGTCAAAAAAAAAATGTTTTCCTTCTAAAAATGCCATATTGCCCGCGGCTCCTCGAGTTATGGATACGATCCTGACATGTTCAGTGTGCGGTGCATGTAGCTTCAAAAATAGTCGGCATCGCCAGTGCACAACTGAGTGAGGTTCCATCGACTATTTCTGACGCTACCCAAGTAACGATGCGGCGAACGACCACATCAAAGAAAGTACCGGGTCCATCATTATTTTTGCTCGAGAATAACGTGTAATGAATAAAAAAAAATTATCCTTGGAGACCGAAATTATTTGAGGTGTATGTAATTTGACTCGAACTTAATTTAAAAAAAAAACAATCTTGTCGTGGGTCAGGTAAAGAAAACACCACAGCAGACAGAGTGCGATGAAAAAATTAAATTACTTGCTTACGTTTCAAAAATGTGTAACACTCAAAAAAGAGAACGAGTTATTGTTAATAGAATAACAGTCAAGAGTTCTACAAAACTCTTCTTCAGGTGAAGCAAAAAAAAATTGAATAGCATGACCTACGAAATTGCTAAGTCCACGCCAAACTTTAATGACAAATGAAGAATATTCCATGTACGATTCATTAGGCTGCAAAAAAATTAAAATGTTACGCCGTAAGAAAAAAAACATTACGGTCTATCTAACACGCCGCAGTGCGTCAAACTCCAGCGCACACAATTCGGCGCCCGTATACGCAATTCAATTCGTTTCTATTATTCAACCAAAAGAAAGAGGCCAACATCACACAAATTGCAAACTAAAAATCACGTAAACTACGGTGACACACAAAGGTACATCCAAAAAGGCTTTATGAAAAACACATTCATGTGTCTGTGAATACGTTTCAAAGCTTATACAAGAGAATCAGTTACGTAACAATGAGAGGAGAAGTGAGAAGAAAAAACATAGGGTAACACTATAGCTATCTAAGAAGTCTAAAACAAAAAATAAACTAAGACGGATAATATAAAACAACAAAAGAGAGAACTAGCGAAAAAATAAATAAAATTGCGTAATATTTTTCTGAAAAAAAGTAAACACGGGTAAGAGAAGTATAAGAAAAGAAAGGGAGAGAGCTCTTGGTAGCGGTTTATCTCTCTTATGTGAAAGTACCTTATCGTCGGCGGTTATCCAGACCATTTTGGCGGGCTGCGCAAATAAAGGGGAAAGAGTACGAATTAGTGATTGCTGCTCCTTGGCTACGAGTTTCTGATGCTGAGTGATAATCGCAGGTGCGCGACAATAAGAGCGCCGGCAGCCGCCCCGACGAACGGCTAGCGCCCGGCGCATTCGGACGCAGCTGCCGGCTTCCGGGCCAGTGGAAAATCACTCGCTCAGGCCTAGACTAAGAGGCACTAAGTGCCTCGTCTCGCGCGTAGCTTTCTCTGGCATGAAGCTCTGCGGTATAAGCCCTTCCTCGACCCCACACCACCAATATAGATGGTGCACCAAACAGTATAGGCCGAAGTATACGGGCCATCATTTCAGAGATTTTTTTTTAAGTTACTATCTGGATTGTTTTCAGAGAAGCTGAAGTGTGATTCTTGGTTTGGCCGTTGCCGAAATACCTTGCGAACCACTATTTTTGAGATGGCTTTCTATATTTAGTTACCGTTGCGTCTTTTATCAGAAAAATTTATTATTGTACAATCAAACATTTGAAACCTCGTTTGAAACACTAATCCTGTAGAGAAATGAATTTTATTTTACATCAGTCGAATTGAGGATTCATTGCATATTGGTCGGAGTATAAAACCGAAAATAAAATCTTTAATTATTAAAATTGTTGAACCAATCATATTTGCATTGATTTTTAATAAATATGTAATTTATATAATTAACGTTTGTAATAATCATTTTTTTATTAAAATTACACAACGTCCACGGAAAACTTTTTTATACGTATATAAATTGTTTGTTTTGCATATATCTAGTTTGCTATTTTTTAATTTGCCATTTAAAACGCCAACAGTGATCACTAAGAATAAAATGAGTCAAGTTATATTTATGGGAGATATACATAGCTTGATAATTTTATTAGAATCTATAAAATAATCTTCCACTGACCCGTTGTGACACCAGCTTTTATTTATTATTATTATTATTTTTTTTTTACTTTTTTTATACTCTAAGATAAATAGAGAATTTTATCAACTTTGCAAAAAAAAGGGTATAACTTAGTGTAAATGTGTGAACTATATTTGATTCATAGTGCATACTTACATATATGCACTAATTTAACCGAATTAACAAGTGTTACGCGTTGAAAAATTCTCTGTTTCTGATAACTGCTTATAACAATATTTTAATACATAAAATAACTTAAATCATAAAAATCATTTTAAAAAAAGAAATACTGATCAGCACACACTCGCGAAATTCTTTAAAATATATAACGGCTACTCGGACGATGGTGTCTCATGCTCGAGTTCTTTTCGCCGACTGGAGTATTTTTGCGTCGGACGGTGGGGTGACAATCGTAAAAAAGAAGTATCTATAGAGAACTGCAGAAGGCTACTTTGTAAAATTCCAGACCTCAGTTATCTTCTTTTTTCGTGCACAACGCAAAAACCGAACGTTTCTCGGAACTTTTTGTATTGTCTTTCTCATGGTTGATCAAACATTGTTCTTATTCGCAGGTTTATTAGTATACTTCATACTTATGTTTTCTTTGATAAAAGTTTGTTTCCTTAATGCGACTGATGCAAGCGCAATGTATTAAGCGTATGGATGTTAATATTAAATGATGCGTAAATTATGAAAGTTAAATTCCTCTTCCAAATGTAATAAAAAAGACGTATGTATTAGTATTAAAAGAAAATGATTGTATTTTTAAGGTGCATTTGCAGAGTGTGTGCTATTGAATTGTTATGAGCTGTTAAATTCTATCTATTAAGCAATTAAATTATTATCTATTAGTAAGTATCAAGTGCAAGTAACGGAGTAATATTAATGCCATAAATTACTCGTCCACGGAAAAATAACAATTCACGTAAATGAATATACGATTTTGAATAAAATACTGTATTGATTAAACGGGTCTAGACGACGTCTGGCGATAGCGTCTGGACGGTGTGTTGACGATACGTAATCTTTTTACATTCCTGCTATTATAATGTAATTTCACGTACAATTTGTCAGAACCGAATTAGCAATTACAGATTCAGGCGCCATTCCTTGTCTTAATTAATGATTTCATGTTTCGAACATATTTATGCAAGAGAGTGTCTTATAATTCTAAATATACGATTTTTTCACACCTCGATTAGATAACAAGTAAGTCATTCATTGACCGTGTAAGTGCATTTTTTTTATAAATATAGATAGGTTTATCTTTCTTTTTTATTTGAAGTGTGTGAATCTCATATTGATAAAATATTTGGAAACAATAGGTAATTTGAAATCATTCCTATAAAATAAATTAACCGGCATAAAGTGGTAAAAGAAGATATTATAAAAAAGTTAGATATTCAAAGTAATTTTAGTATGCTCGCGTACTTGGGTAAGTAACTCGGGTGGCAAGGTCAACACTACATATATGTATGTACATATTCGCTCGAAGAGCAGCTGATGACGAGGTCCACTCGCTGAAAAGATCTTGGCGAGCATGCGCGTACACGTGCCCACCTACTGACGAAAACGCGACTGTCACGTGTTCGCGGTGGGATCAGTGCCTTCTATATGCGAATGGCGACTACCCCCGTTTTTTCCCTACTCTTTCTATTTTTTTATTCTTATCAATATCATTATCATGACACTAGTCTTATTTGACATTCTTGGTCCACGCACTGGGAAAAAAACGCACACGTTGTTAGGCGGTGCTTTAAAAATCATACATGCCTTGCCCATTATCGAGTTTGTATATGCACTCGACATACGGCATAACCTCCAAAGTGATACAATTCTTTTGCTTTTTTTTAGCAAATTATGACTTGGTCGTGTGAAAAAGAAATTGCCAAACCGTAAAATAGCAAAACATGAACTTGATCATTGTGCTATGAGACTTTTGTTGAATAATCGAGAAAGAATTTTCGCGATGTATTGCGAAATTCAAGAAACTAAATAGTTACCATACTTTTCTGAGATTCCCGTGACTCAGCGAGAGAGATACAGTGAAACAGCTTAGAACGCACCCTGGTATTTTATCTTTCATTGCAAACAAATACGGATATCTCAAACGCATATTTGAAGACATAATCATTTTTCAATAGCTAAATAAGTGTGTCGACATTGTAAATGTACTGTCTTTTAACTCATCGACTTCGTAATCCATGTTTCGCTGACTTAAATTTACTTCGTTATTTATATACGCTTGACTAAAAAAATGTTTATATTGTCACGAAACAATCGATTTCCTTTGGCCGGTTATACAAGATTACAATGGCCGACACACTTTTGCGGCATCGCCTTGGCATGGACAAAGTTTTATCATGATTCCAGATCCACGACATGGCGTTTTCTCGTTTAAAATTGCAAATCCACGAGCGTATAAAGCTTCGCTGAAACGGAGAGGCGAAGTTATTTGCAAACAAAGAGAAAAACTGTCACGCTCTATATGTATTTCGTTAACTAAAGGCCGGGCGAGAATTTTCAAGGTTACGGGCGTTCCGTTACACTTGACGAAACGTCTCGCAAAATTCGCACGCGAGTATGCCAATACAGTTCTGAAAGAATGATCCGTTCGACAGGATAAAAATGGCGAAACTTCCAGTGAATCTCGCGATTATTCGTCTAGGCTAACCGGTGAGAGCTTGAGATATTTATTTCTACTTATTTTACCTTTCTCAATTGGACAGTTGCACGAGAAAACGTGGAAATCGATTCGCAAAGCTGTGAGCGGATCCGCGGCTTGCTGCTGACTGACGTTTGAGGACGCGGAAGGTCACGTCGGTCTCGGAAACCAAATTCACGGGTGTGCATAGCGCTGCCAACGCCACGCGCATCGTGATCATAGTTCCACGCGTCTAATTATTTATAGAAATCGAAATTAAAGACGTGGCAGTTTTAGGTGGGAATTCTCGTTAGCCAATTAGAGGATAAAAGAAAGAATTGATTGTTGAAATTAAATAATTAATATCGGGGAACTAGTGGGATTCTTTTGATACGGCTCTGGCGAAACCTGGGTAGACGAGCGGCGCCATCTGTGATAATCGATGATTCGCGACCAACCGCGACATTTTTTCAGCCTACGGACGCCGTCATTGGCTGATAAGATGACGCGCGCGAAGATATGAACTTCTTTTGCTGATAATGCAAGTTTTGATGATTTTTTTTGAGCAATTTGCAAATGTAATTCTTCAATTCTTTTTAACAATCGTTTGTGAGTAATTTTAAACACATAAATACTCGATTCAACGATGATTAGTAAACGGTGTATGTTATAATAGTGATAGTCAAATAACAGATTAACTTTATTGTGAATAATGTGAAAATCTAACATTTTGTTTTGATGTTTCATTACTAACAAACATTAATGTTTAAGCGTTTGTTTTGTTGTTGTCGCAGTTTAATATCTCTCAAATAAAAGCTTGATTCAAGAACTTTATTAAAAGTTGAAACAAATTTTACTGCATCAAAATAGTATAAATATTATCAAATAAGGAAGTAATAATACTACATTTAATCTCATAATGGCGTGATTCGTTTTTGTCTATTCCGTAAACGACTGGTCTTATCTGACCCTGACATAATACACTTGTGCGTAAGTTAAAACAGCATCGCGGCAAATGATACTGGATATTGTGGGCATCGGACCACTCTTATATTGCATTGATAAAGTCCAAGGTTATCCATCCCGAAGAGAAATCATGGCTTGGAAAATTGAAGATATAACTTCAATTATAAATTATAAAATATTATTTTTAATTCTCGGTAACTTAAAATGCGGTGAATCCGATTTTTTCGGATATTTATAACGTATCCACATAATTATTATTTCGATTGTTGAAATATGAAATTCAATAATGATTCGTATATGTTTCTACGAAATGAACATGTATCGTTTGTATTAGTATGCGAAAAATGTTTAAAAAAGAATGTTAATTCTAATAGCATGCTATTAGGCTTTAGGTAGGAGGACGACGAAAGGCCGGGAAAGTGAAAGCGCACGAATAAGTAGGAAGCAGAGAAAAGGAGGGAGGAGAGATATGGAAGAAATTTGCCAGGCCACAGAACGCGGTCCCACGATGCTAGTGCATTACTTTCATCCAAGCCTGTAAAGACAGTGCACTAAGCAAAGTAAAGTATACGCAGTGAAAATTAAAATAAAAGTATACAAATTTTGATATAATTGATCCAAAAATATAACCCATCTGTTCAATTCACGTAAATTTATATCTTGGTTTTACATATAGCTATTGCAGTACTGTAAGTATTATTTACTTAGTAGCTTTATTTATATAAGTCGTATTCAATACTTAAGGTCAATTATAATAAAAATAGTTTACTGCCTAAAAGTATTGGTTTATCATAACAGCAGGATTAAATAATTGGCTTATTATAGACTTTCAAATGTAGGTACATACAATCATTACAAGCGCACATAATTCAAATTAAACTGTTCAATAGCTGGTACAAACGTTTTCTTCTGTATTAGATGTCGATTCAATACAGAATTAACAGCAGTCTTATCAAAGCGCACACACGATAAAACAGACTCCTGTACTTTAAACTGAATTTCGTTTTATGTTACTACAAACTAAAAGCTTATAATATTAGGTATAGGAAGAAGGGGATCAGGATACTTCCTAAGGGATAGATAATGCACGCATTCATTCATTCTCTCTGTTTCGCTCACAATTATTAACGATCTGAATTTTACTGCTGCAGTTGTATAGTAGGGTCAACAGGCGTGTTATCATCTTGTAGTTGTATTAGGAGATAAAGCGTCGCGGGGGATAAATAAATTGATAATCATGCTAGTTCAGTGATTCTCATCGACTTTTTTCCGATGAATTTTCGGTTCTATAATTGTTTTCTCAATTTGTAAGTAAAAAAGACGTAACATAAATTAAGACTATATATAAAATATAGATTATAACGGCAGTTATATATAAAGCTACTATAAAATTCAAATACAATAATTTTTTAGAAGAGAAATTTGTGGAAGTAATTTTTTAGGTTGAAGAAAGAGTGATTTTGTCTAAGTAGAACTCATTCATACCATTAGTCCACTAATATGCCTCCGGTAAAAATCTTTGCAGGATACGTGTAAAAATCCATTATAAAAAGCTTATTCCTTGTGGTCTTCTTTTTATACTCATCACTGCGAATAAAAATATTTTTAGTAATAATCATCGAAAATAAAGCCGATCAAGCAAGTCGAAGCAATTTAAGAAACCAGCTTCAACATCGCTCATTCTACATACAACAGAATATACAATATATTATACAATACGCATGTATATTCTCCGCACGTGACGCGCACAAAAGGTTCTCAACTTGACGATAAAAGTTAATATAGCGCTGGAGAACGCTGACGCGCCCGCACGAGTCAATGAATTCCTCGGCATTGCGAGCGAGCCGGTTAGACCAGTAAATCGGCGCCGCGTTGTTATGCGAGCATTTGCGACTGGAAACTGACTCGTATAAAGTCTCAACTCGCAACTCTTCAGTCTCGACGGTGCTTCAATTTAGCGTATCGTTGCCGCAAGAACCGCGTTGTTCCCCGTTTTTTTTCGAACTAATACCATAGCTCAGCATCGAAATTTCTTAGATCTTCGCGGGGTATCGTGATAGATAAGCGGAAAAGCTTAATAAGATTATTGTGTGCGATAAATTTACAGAGATCAAAGAAGGGAGAAACCGGCTGACTTTTTCTCCTGATAAGCAGCGCGTGTGGCGTGAGAGACGAGCAGTTAACAGACCTTCTTGGAGTCTCTGGGTAGAATACGAGCCGACGCAGACAAGACGAGACAACGAGCGATCATCATGAGCGAGAAAAATATAGAAAGAGCCATCAATTTCGGTGCTGGTCCCGCACAACTACCACTCGAGGTAATATTTATTAATATTTAATATTTTGTCTTTTTCTGTTTAATAAATTGATATTATTGTATTAATATATACACAACCTGTTTAAATTAGTAATGTTGGTTTAAGGATAATTTTTGTTAATTTTGGTGCATTGTACGAAATCACATGAAAATTGGTAATAGATCGTATCAAGAATCATTCAATAAAAAATACTAATAATATGTGTACCGAGTTAATTAATATAGGTACTTTTATAATGGCGAAAAACGTGACAAATTCAAGCGACACTAAATTATTTGTTTTTTTTTTTTAATTAAAATTTGCAATTTTTTAAAGAATATAAATAAAAAATCAATTTTTTATTTTGTACCGCGTGATAGTTTCAGTAGAAAATAACATGAAATTTCTTATCGTTTCTTCAGCTCTTAACACGAGTCGAAAACAAGAGTGCGAATCTTAAAAGTTTTAAATCAAGATGTGATACATTTCGTAACTATTGTATTCCCTCAACAGTAATGAAATCGGATGATTGTAATTTGATCGCGTCTATTATTTTATATGCGTAAATCGCAAAATGCTACGATTATAACAAAAAATGAAAACGGTTTATGTTTGCAAAATTTTAATTTCAAATTACATTACTTATATTACGCGCGTTAGAATATTTATCAAGGTCATTGACATTCAAATTGACATTAAACTCGAACAAATTTAATTCAGTAGATGATTAATAAATATTGTTTCTTTTTGACCAGGTACTAAAAGATGTCCAAGACGAATTTTTAAATTATGCCAATACAAAAGTTAGTATTCTTGAAATCAGTCATCGGTCTAACGATTTCAAAAAGGTCGTCGAAAATGCTCAAGCAAGATTAACTGAACTGCTGTAAGTGAATATTGTTATTATAAATACATGTCTGTTCAATCAATAATAAATTTTGTTTTGGTTTTAGTAAAATTCCAGAAAATTACAAAGTCATGTTCTTGCAAGGTGGTGGAACTGGTCTTTTTGCAGCTGTACCCCTTAACATGATGAAAACTGGAACTGCAGATTATATTGTAACTGGTTAGTAAATCAAGTCAAATAAATATAAATTATCATACTGATGGTAACGGCAAGTCGTGAAATGAAAACTAATATTATTATATATTTTAAGGTACATGGTCGTCTAAAGCAGCCAAAGAAGCAGCTAAATATGGAAATGTTAACTTGGTTTTACCCAAAACCACTAAATATACTAACATTCCTGATAAGTCAACTTGGAATCTTGATCCTAAGGCATCATACGTTTACTATTGTGACAATGAGACTGTACATGGTAAGATTTACTCATGTAGAATTCGTCAAGTTTGATATTTATATGTTAATAATATACTTATATGAAAATATAGATATTTATGTATAATTAAATTATGGTTTTAGGTATTGAATTCCATGATATCCCAGACACCAAAGGAGTTCCATTAGTAGCGGACATGTCATCAAATTTTATATCAAAGCCACTCGATGTTTCTAAAGTGAGTTTTTCTATTTGTAAAAATTAGAATTATAATATTTAAATTGAAAATATTTATACTTAATTTTTGTTTATTGCAGTTTGCCTTAATATTTGCTGGAGCTCAAAAAAATGTTGGACCATCTGGTGTAACTATTGCTATAGTGCGAAAAGATTTTATTGGTACTGCAATGTCCATATGTCCATCTGTCTTTGACTTTGCAGTTATTGCAGCAGAAAATTCTATTCACAATACACCACCAGTCTTCCAGTGAGTAATGATAATTCATTTTTCAGGATTTAATTTATTGCATTTATTAAATTTTTCTTTTCCTTTTTAGAATTTACTTTGTTGGAAGAGTTTTTGAGTGGATAAAGAAAAATGGAGGAGTAGAAGGTATGGCAGAACTTGCCCACAAGAAGAGCAAGCTTATTTATGATGTGATTGAGGAATCAAATGGCTTTTATATATGTCCAATCGATAAAAAGTGCAGAAGTAGGATGAATATTCCCTTCAGAATAAAGAATGATGAAGCACTAGAAAATGCCTTTGTAGCTGGTGCCGTTGCTCTTAATATGCTGCAACTTAAAGGACATAGATCAGTTGGTGGTATTCGGGCATCACTGTACAATGCTGTGACTTTTGAGCAAGTAGGAGCATTGGCCAAATATATGAAAGAATTTTACCAAAAGCATGCAAATTAAAATAGTATCCTAATATTAAATAGTTTGTTATGAAATGTATACTTCGTTAAGATCTCTTGTTATGTTACTTTTATATATAAAAACTTTTGTACATATATTTGTTGCTTAATTTCCCAATTTATATACAATATATATTTATAATATATAATTTTATTACAATTTTCCTTTGGTCTTAGAATGACTTGCAAACATATCATCTAGCAACTTTTCTAATTTTAAATTTGTACCTTTTAATCCATCAACAACCAGCTTTGCCCACTGTAAATATAGTTGGTATTAATTTTCATAAGTTTATGTATAAAATTGACTACATTTGTTTGAGACAAAATTTACTATCCTAGTAGGTATTTTTTGTGGAATCGATATAAATTAAAAAATTTAATCTCTTACCTTGAAATATTCATTTGCTCTTTCAATTGTCCACCCTTCTGGTGTTTCTTTTTCTAAATCCCTTAAATTGTAAAGTTTATCTGCCAGCTTGACTAGTTTAGCCTCATAACTACTATTTGGTGCATGCTCAATTTGTAATCGTTTTCGCTCTTGCTTTGGTAATGATTTGTCATCTGTTACTTCTTCAACTATCTTTCGTACCTTTGCACCAAAATGCTTTTCTATTTCTTCAAATGTTGTATCTGTGTCTTCCACTGTATCATGTAATAAAGCAGCTACTATTACTGCTGGGTCATAAACATCTCCCTCTTCTACCAAAATATTTGCTACACCTAAAAGATCAGGAAATATGGAATATATTATTAATTCAATCTCTTAATAATTGTATATGACAAAAATTTAAAATAAAATTAAGTTACCTATTGGATGATTTATATATGGAGTCTTCTCTTTATTAAGTCGTCTTTGACGACTGTGTTTTATTGCTGCAAAATTTGCACATTTTATAACCAAAAAAATAAGTTTATCCTGTGTTATTTCATCACTAAATAAGTCTGTTTCAATTTTTCTTTTTTTCAGTTGATTATTATGATTATCCTTTTCCATATTTAAATGGTAAAAATTATTTTATTAATCAATAATATTAAAATTTTGCAGTTTCTAGAATCTGCAAGTCAGAATCAGAAAGTAGGCAGTTCCAATTCTACTCATCATTTTTTGAAAATTTGTAAGTATAATACGGCCTTTGCGTAAGTTAGGTTAGGCAAACCAAAAGTTTACGCTATAGAAATAGCGATGGTTAGCCTAACCTAACTTACGCAAACGCCGTATTACACTTACAAATTTTCAAACCGTTCATGCCAGATGTTTTGTCCGTCGAGTACAACCTAATATTGCATAATACACAGGTGAAACCTTTTGTTAGATCACAAAACATAAGAATATTCATGACAACACAAGTAGCAACAATTTCAATTGTTTATAAAAATCTTAACTAAGCAACAATGCATTTTATTCAAGGAAATACTTATAATTGAGAAAAAGAAAGAAGAGATTTGATCATTTGATTAATATATAATTCAATTATTGCAAGAAAAAAAATTGTAGATCGCAGATACAACGCCACCCCGCGGATTCCTGTCAAAACAACTAATGTCAAAATACACGAAATCGCATGATCAGAGTGATGAGGGGAGGCAATTGTTTTTGTTATCTTCAGCTCCTGTGTGATTTGTGAAACCGCCCAGGATGTATCGCTTTAATTGGTAGTGCAATAATAATAAACGGATTTAAAATGATGGCGGATTTTTTAATGATGGGCAATGCCTGCGGGCAGAACCTACTCCGACTTGTTGCCAGAGGAAATGCCATAATAGCAGAGCTGATGAGGCTCAAAGATTACATTCCACCAGTTTATAGGTTAATTTTATTGTTAATCTAGAGTAAAAACCATCTACAAATGAATTCTTGTAGCTTTATAAATTTGTTTTCATTTAACTGATATTACAGGTTGGATTCCAAACATTATACTCAAAAGTATGGTGCAATAATAACAGATTTTGCTTATTTTAAAGCAGCAAACGCTCATGAACAAAAAATAGAAAATGACGCAGTATGTGAAAAAAGTATTTTTCTTTATTTAAATTGTCACGTACAAATGTAAATCAAGTTGCATTTAATTTTATTTTGTAGGTTCTTCAAGAACTAGACGAAGAACTTAGAAACAATTTTTCTGAGATACTTTTAAGATTTTACTTAGGATTCGAAAGTATTCACAAGTATATAACTGATTTAAACAGTTACATTGATGAATTAGAAGATGGAGCTTACATTCAACAATCTATAGAATCTATAATACTAAATGAAGAAGGCAAACAATTGATTGTAAAATATTATAACTTTATAAGCAATGTATATATTTCTTCAATATTCAAAAAAATTAATAAGAGCTTAATTTTCTTTTGCATTTCAGTGTGAGGCTATTTATCTCTATGGAATCATGTTGTTGGTTGTTGATTGCTATTTTGATGGTCGAATTAGAGAACGATTACTTGTATCATATTACCGATATCACGCTCAAAGAGCATCTTCTACAAGAGTTGATGATGTTTGCATGTTACTCCGCTCCACTGGATTTGTTAAAGGGTCCTACAAACGACCTCAAAACTATCCTGAAGGTTATTTTCAGTGAGTATTAAATCAAAATAATTTTGATTTTTATCTTCTTTGACATCATCGCAATTTTTAATGTCTTGTAGGAGAGTACCCATAAATGAATCAGTGCTGGATCTTGCAATAGCTCGTCTCAGAACCGATGAAGTCTATAATCAGACTAGTGCATTTCCACATCCAGATCATAGGAGTATAGCATTGGCTAACCAAGCATCCATGTTAGTTATAATTTTGTCATTTAGGCCATCAGTTTTAAACAACCAGTCTGCAATTATGAGAGAGATTGTAGACAGATTTTTTCCCGACACTTGGGTTATTAGTGTGTATATGGGAATAGTTATTGATTTGTGGGATTGGTGGAGTCCTTACAAAGCTGCCAAAACTGCTCTCAATAATACATTAGAAAATTCCAACATTAAAAGAGTTGCTCAAAAATATGGTCAGAGAATGGAAGTATGTATAACAAATATTTATACAATAGTTAAAATGAAGTTGGTATAAAATTAATTAAATTTAAAATTCTTAGAAACATCTTCAAAAAACTGCTGAACATCAAATGGCTGTATCATTAGATGAAGGAGCAATTGGATCAGTAGTCAAACTTGTTAGAGAATGCAATGTAACATTGCACTGGTTACTTTTACACACTGCTATTCCAACTATAGTTACAGAAGACTTAAAACGTTCAAGGAATCTGAAACAGTCAGTGATTCAAGAGAGCAAGTATTCTGTAAATGATACTCTACGTTTACTGTTAAGCACAGCTCAAATTGAATACAATATCAAACAGATGTATAAACAGGTAAATTTTCGAGATTTTTATCATTTGAAAATATGATACAATCTGTAACTCTTTTTTCTTAGTTGCTTCAAGATAAAGAAAGTAAGTGGATAAAAAGTAAAGAAAAATGCATTCAACGCGTTAATAAATTGGCTGAAGTTTTCAATGGAAATAAACAATTAGATGACGTGGAGAAAAATCAGACTCTTGAGTCATGGTTTAAAGAAATTAGTAGGCATATTGAGTCATTGATAGAAGATGATGGGAAAAAAATCATGCAACTTTTGCAAGCTTTGGAAGAAGTACAAGGTAAATATGTAATTGAAATAGAAGATATTTGTTATTAAAAAAAATTTACAATGTTAGAACTAATGAAGTAATATTTTTTTTATTGTAGAATTCCATCAACTAGAAAATAATTTACAGATATCCCAGCATTTAAGAGAGACACGACAAATCTTACACAATATGTTACGAGCAAGCTCTATGAATGAAGACACAATGATCGCCTTGAATATTGTTACTGATTGTTGCTATGCTTGGAACATAATGGAAACTTTTATCCCAATAATGCAAGATCTTATTAAGGGTGATCCTGCTACTGTCATACAACTAAAAGCATTATTTTTAAAGGTAGCATTATACAAACTTAAATGTAGATCAAACAAAATGTTCCTAATAATAATTCAATTTGCAATATATAAATAATTTTAGATGGCCTCAGCTCTCGAAATGCCATTACTAAGAATTAACCAAGCCAAGAGTGCTGATTTAGCTTCTGTCTCACAGTATTATAGTAGAGAATTGGAAAGCTACGCAAGGCGAGTATTGCAAATTATTCCCGAATCCGTTTTTGCAATTCTAGCTCAAATTGTCCATCTAGAAACGAATATTTTCAACGAAATACCTACTAAATTGTACAAAGATAAAATTAAGGATTATGCGCAATTAAATGAGAGGCTAAAGGTAAATAATAATAATAAAAACAATTATTAAGTACTTTTTCTGTCTAGCAAAGTTATTAACAATATAACTATTTTCAGATGGCAGAACTGACCTACTCTGTTTCCGTTTTTACTAATGGCATGTTAGCTTTAAGAAGCGTTTCACTGGGTGTTTTACGAGTTGATTCTCACCGACTATTAGAAGATGGAATAAGGCAAGAACTTGTAAAGAAAGTTACTTTGGCATTACATAATAGTTTAGTTTTTGATGCAAAATCCAAGGTATTACCAATAATAATGTTACGATAAACCCGATCTTTAAAATATTGTAAATAAAATCTGTTTACGTAGAAAAATGAATTTAATTTGATCATTTATTTTAGGGAATATTAATGAACAAATTACAAGCCCTTTCGATGGTAATGGATGGATATCGTAAATCATTTCAGTATATACAAGATTATATCAACATCAACAGTTTGAAAGTTTGGCATGAAGAGGTAGACTAAAAATTTATTTTTTTCCAATTTAGACACGATATAAGCATTTTTTCATGCCTGAAAGTAGCGTAAAAAATCATGCACTCTGTATGTTTTAACAAAATTTTACCCAAGCAGAAGAAAAAGAAAACCGTAAAGTGGAGAAAAAAGATTTTTCTCGTTGTTAATACCCTTTCTTTAGATTTTCGTAAATTTTATAATTCATATAAGAAATAAGCTGAAGAGGATATTTTCAAGTAAAGTTTATTATTAACAATAAAAACTTAAATTAAAAATACAAGGAGTTTCAACTTCGTTGTACACAACTTGAAATGCACAATCACCTACCCAACTTTGGAAAAGCCCTTTAATGTCCTTGTTGGAAAAAATAGGAAGAAAAACTATTTCAGACTTGGTGAGATATTTTCAGCACTCGTCTACGTCTCAGGCGCCTTCAGCGTTCTTGAATTTGACTCCTGCTGAACATTTCATCCAACATTTTCTTCCCTGCAATAGGAATATTTACTATATTACGTTTTTTTATCTTTAGTATCATTCATTTTTATTTCTTTATAGATTACGTATATCATAACAAACGCCGTTGAAGAAGAGTGTAGGGGATCTTCGTGGACACCAGGAAAGCTCTGGACTTATTTACCAGAAGACAAAATGAACGCCCATTTAGTACCAACCGACTCAAATTCCTTGACTTTCATGGGCCGCCTTGCGCGTGAATTGATTCGGATAACAGATCCTAAGTGAGTATTTTTAACTTGGAATTAAGTTAGGTTCTTTAATTTTACAATCATGTTAATTTTAAATTTATTTGTAGAACGACCATTTACATAGAACATGCTCTGGCTTGGTTTGATCTGAAGACTCAAGCAGAAATATTAAGTCATAAGGCTTTCACAATGATTTTACAAGCTATGGGCACTCCTGGGTTATCAGGATTGGATAAAATGATTTCTCACTTTGTTGCTGTTGAAATACAAAAGTCTGTAAAATTCATCGACAAAGGTATCAAAAATAAAACGTGGTCCGCTACTTTGAAGGAATGTGAAACGTTATTCCAAAACGGAGATAATTTGAAAGGTAACAAATTTACTCCCTAACGATCAAACGATTAAGAATTGCAAATATTAATTTCTTTACTTTTATTTGCAGTCAATAGAGGGAAATTTTTAACGACAGTGAATACGTTAGTCAACAAAGCCTGGTCATCGCTGTTAGAATCAGTACTAAAAATTGGCCATATGCAAATTTTAAAACAGAAGATTGCTTATGAACTGAACACTGCCTGTAAATTTGAAGCAAAACACATGGAAGCGGCTCTTCGAACTCTTAACGAGTAAGTTTTGTGATAATCAATTATTTTATTGTACTAATATCACCATTTTCTTGCTAAAATCTTGTTTAAATATTACAGTGCTGTACTAACTGAAATAAGTGGAAAGGAAGCGGAATTGCAAAAATCCAAGTTTTTAAATGAACTTAGCATTAGATTGGAATGGGCTGGCATAACCGATGTAAATAATAAAATATATGTTAAGCCTCCGGAAATTAGTAATATAGCATTTTTAATGTTTCTCTTTACTGTGCCCCAGTTGCATAAATTATACTTTTGTAAAAACACTGGTAAGCAAACAAGTTCTTTCATTGGTGATTTCTTTAATTTTTAGTTTTTATGCACTAGTAATATATTGGTAATTTGCAGCTAGCCTTCTAAGTAAAAAAATGCAGGACCCAATCGATGCTGTTATTTTCACCCTAGGTGTTCAATCTGTACTGAAACAATTCGGTGTCACGCAGTTAAACTGTTACGTCACCCACGTTAGCGAATACGTTTTATCTTTTGTAACGTCTGACAGGTAAAGATAATGTTCAAAAAATTACATGCTTATGTAAAGAATTGATTAATTATAATTAATTAATATTTTTGCAGCACGAAAATGTCAAATGAATTTGAAATGGAGGGGATAACTGGAGTACATTTTTTGGAACTTTTCATAAAGCATGCTGGAATTCCAAAATCTGTTGTCACAAATACCATTCCTCTTCTTGTACTGGACCAGTATCAAGCCAAAGTGGTAAAATAAAATCGAAACAAATTTTATTTATATTAAAAAAAACTTTGTTAATGCGTCTGTTGAGTATTTTATACACACGAAGAAAAAAAAATAAATAGACAAATGTCATTAATTTTTTTTGTAGGGTCCATACATTTATTATATATTAATTTTTATTACACTATCGATTAAGGTCGCAGCTCATGTTATGAATTCCAGATAGTCGTGTGAAATCCTTGCGAAGACACATCAAGTTTAAAACATGAACGGATGAGCCGTAAAACAAAAATATACATTATGTAGTTGAAGCAGGAGTAGCGGCGAGAAAAATCACTTGTAAGCGAACGCATTTATATCGTATTATATAATAGCTCCTGAGCCTATTCGAGTAGCGATGAAGTTAATTCATCATCAGCGATTGGCAATTTTATACTTGTTCACAAACAGTCGGAGAGCCTACACAATCAACATAAAATATGATTCTTATTCTTCGCGCATTTTTTATTTATTTCTTTCTTTTTTGTTATCGTCACAATTATCGAAGTGAAATATTTCGCGGGTTCAAAGTATAAGTGTGGACGATGGGGGACGAGAAAAAACATTAACGAAAGGTCGCTGCGATCAACAAACGATATGATGATACCCGATATCAGACCAGCTGTAAAGTCGAGTCTCATTACAATAGTTTGCTTACTCCCTAAGTCGTATTTCTTTTTTTTATGTGACATTATTTATTTATAACGCACTCTGGATTTAACGAAAGAACATCTTTCTAAAATGGAGGAGTATTTTAAGTACTTGGGTTTTACAATACTTGAATTTTTTTTAGAAGATCTTTCGCGCGCTCACTTTCTATCACTCTCTTTTTCTCTCTAGCATCACTCGCTCTCATCAGTGTACTTTTAATGGTCGATACAATCATTCAAGCAAACTACAATTGTTCGATCGATTCATGACGTTGAGTACTAGTGTAAACTATAATTGTGAATAAGGTCATGGTTTCATTGACTCTGTTCAGCATGACTGATCGATTCGGATGATTTCAAAATTTTTATGTAGAGATCAATGCAAGAATTAAAAATCCTCAATACACTTGTATTATACAAAATGAAAGAACTATAAGTGCACTTTTCAATAATACGTGCATACATGAAATTTCAGGGTTGCACTGAATTCAATTCCTCCTCGCTAATCGAACTAATACTTCAAATATTATAGAAAAAGGCAACGCAAAAAATTGCTTTCCGTATCAATCAGTCATACAAACGAGAGTAATTCTCTTATCGTCAAGAAAACTAACCAGTGCTTATGACCCAAACAAAGATGAACATTTTTTTTGCCATAGCCACTTATATGTGTATGTATTAAAAAAAAGAGCAAACTTCAATCTCCCGTGACCGAATGACTATTTTGGACGAATCGTCTGTGTCTGTCCACTTGCATTTTTCATTGCGCGTATATACGTGTGATGATCGGCCGATAACCAGCACCGATCGATCTTTCGACTGGAAGGAGTTCTGTACATGTACCGCATGTGTTTGCGTTGATAACGAGAAACAAGAAGAAAAAAAAACATCACATTCGACGGATCGATCGACTCACTCGCAATTCGCTTGTTGACATGGATTGTGCACGTTTAATAGGTATTATATATACGTTTGATGGGCGACATATATATATATATATATATAGTGTATATATGTATTTATAGGGGTGGCTTTTTTTCCCGCGAGTTTCTCAGCGTGAGAGCCTCGGTTTTGTTTTCTTCGATTTTTTTTTATTTCTTTTAATCCACTTTATAACGTAATAAACATACGATATGTAAACACATGTGTCCATTAACATCTCTCTTGTATGCGTATGTGATCTTTGTTCATTTCATTTTTTTCCTATAAGTTATACTTAATTGTTAATACATATCCTTGTTTCAGAAAAACACTTATACAAAATCATTCCAAAATGATCTTAACACTTTGTTTATCGGATGATCATATAGTTTATCAATCAGAAAGAACACTTTTGTAACGATATATATATTTTTTTCTAAACGTAGGCGATTAACCGAACTTTGCGGTTTGAATTCTTGTTATCTCATTTTTGCAATCCTCTCTTCTGCGAAACCGAGGTATATATAGCCTTCAGAATAAAATTTATATACAAATTATATGTACACATAGAAATTCGAAATGGCTTTACGTATTTTTTTTTATATATATATTTTTTGGATATGACCGTCCGTAAATAATGTACAAAGACTTGTTTACGTATAAATATACATAATTATATAACGATTAAATATATAATTACACATACCGTATATAGCACAAAAGTTATATCTGTTTATGTGTACACCTTACAATTATTAATATAAATTATATTTATCATTGTACACCTGTATACAATTCGTATATAATTTTTATTCGCAGGCTAAGTTTTAATGTTTTTAATATAAATCTTGATCGAAAATTGGAATTTTTGAATTTCAGCGAAACTGTTACACTCGGGACGCGCTTTTTGTTTTACAAATTTGATGGTAATATTTTTGTTCACCGAGTAAGAAATTAAAAGTTTCGTCCCAAACTTCGTGTTAAATTTTTCACGTATCATATCTTTCCGATCTTTTTTAGATTATTTTAGTTATTGATTTCTAAATACTGGGTATATGAAAAAATGTTTTCTTTTCTCAACAATATTTTCCTACATCGTTAGAGCTGCGTTATCTCGCGCATTTGTCTCTGTTTCCAATGACGTTCTAAACACATTTATAATTGTACATTTTCTTTTCATTTGTTTTGTAGAAAAAATTCCACTGTGCAGTCGTCATTTATTAGAAAATCTTGGCTTGAACCGCCTTGAAGACTCGAAGCCCGATAAATGTACATGATGTATAACGTTTATTTTTTTTGTCTGGCATATATTAATGCAACGAAAATAGAAGAATGAAAACTAGACTCGCAAACAAGGCAAACGTTTCGGGAGCATGAGAGAGATCGTTGGAAAAAGAACGTGAAATCCAAATGACAACAGGTTAATTCCAACAAATACATCGGTTCCACCCGATAAGCTTCGAGCATCGCATAATTTACACGCATTTACATCGAAATAAGGGCCTTAAAACACCATTCGCTTATCGTTTATACAATGTGTGATGAAAGCGGAGGGTGAGCACGTATGACTCACTTCCATCTGCACTTCCCGACGGTGTTCTTTAATTTAGCGAAAATGCAACAACGTACACTTTGCAGCAATAGCCAAATATGAAAAATACATATAAAAATATTCCTGCATACCGAACGGCAAGAAAAATCCATAGAAAAAGTACTGCGACAAATAACTTTACGTGTTTTTTTTTAATTTTTTTATTATAGTAAATCGTTTTTCTTGCGGTTCGGTACGACGCTTGATGATTTTTATTTTCATACATATAACTTCGTCGATTGTCTATTGTGCAATCGAAAGCAGCGCGTTCTCGCAAACGAGTAAGAACACCCCGGGAAATGCGACAAGAAAGAATCGAAAGTGTCTTGCAGCAAATAACTGATGTGGTTCCTTCTTTCTACCGCTTGTATATAATTATAGGGGCTTTATCGGGAATGACACTCTGCGTTTATGAACATGCGATTAACTGTGCAGATTGTCGTAGAGGACAATCAAAGTCTCGCAAACGCTTGCACGCCTCAATATATACGACACAATCTTGTATATTGCTCTCACGCTTATATCCACGTTGATGTTTATATATATTTATTTTTTTGTTTAACGGATCTTACATATACACATACAATATACACTCTTTCATAATTTCCGCAAACGTTCGCAGTTATAATTATTTGTTTATCATAGCCAGACACCTATGTTTTAAGAAGAAGGATTCATTCCTTTTTTACTATCACCATACTCATTTTCATAACACTTCATGATTTATTTATTTTGACGTTTTCTTCTCGGTTTTATCCTCTTCGCGTAAATATTTTTCCTGCTCGATTGGTTTTTCTCTCTTGGAATTCGGAAATGATCAAGGCTTCGCTTAAGTTTTAAGATTAAAGTGAGTGTGTGTGTATGTGTGGAGTACCGCCGAATGGTCGAAGTGTTCTTGCTCTCTCTCCGAAATCATAAGTTGTCATAGGTTTGTATGCGTTTCGTCCAATCTTGTACGCCTTCATTTTGTATTCATTTTTGTTTCATTTTAATTAGAGCACCAGCATATTTACACTATAAAAAATGACTAGGATTTCTCTTTATAGTTTCTTGCGTGTTTGTGCAGCTATTGACTTATTGTTACTCTAATCGTCTGCTTTTATTTCATAATTTGTTAGTGCGTTGGATTCATAATAAGGAATCAATCTTTCTCTGTTTGAAAATAAACAACGTAAATTTTACTAACTTTAACAACTTTTTTCTAACTACTTAATAATATTGCAAATCGCTCGTGAAAGTGTTGCATTCTTATAAAATATATAATAAGTTCGTAAGATTTTGATTTTACAGGCATAAGTTTAGCAATAATAAAAGAAAACATTTCGTAGCTTAGAAAAATCAAGTTGTGTATATCGTTACACTTGTTCCACAGACATTATAAAGTAAAAATGAAGTTCTTTATTTCTCGTTTGGTTCAATTTGTTTTTTATTAAGAGGACAAAGACATCCATCACATAATAGAATAGTATGAAATCAGTGTTTTTGGCAGAATACGTTTTTTGGAACGTTTTTCAACAGTACTTACATTTATTTTCTTTCAGAAGCTCAAAACCATTAAGTTAGAAGGTATCAATAAATATGTAAATAAGTACATCTCAAAATGAAAAAAATTGACATTTACGCAGAAAAAAAGTAAATTTTAATGTAATACATGCAGTAGTTTCAAATGTGATTTTTAACTTTATCCTGAGAATTGCGTTAAGAAGTCATAGTGCTATTCCGTATAAAAATCTAATGGTGGACTGTACACAATAGAATACTCGTTATGATTGTCTGATTTAACTTCTAAATAGTTGTTTTTTTTCAAAAATAAAAAAAAATTAAATCAAACACAACATACACAAAAGTATTCTAAACCCGACATCTACCTCCATTTTTTTTCAACAGAACCATACTATGGCTTCTTTTTTCAACAGGTGTCGCATTTACAGAAAAAATACAAGCAACGTAAACAGATCCGCGAAACTTGTAGAACGAAATTGCGAGTGCATGCAAAATAATACGCCATTTTATTAATTTATAGCCCGAGAATAATAGAAATGCGTGATAATTTTTTGTGCTGATCAATACAACGGAAATGATTGTCCTACAATTCCCTACAACGTCCTCGCCCCGTGATGAGGAAACCAAGCTGGAGAGACTCTCGATTTTCGCATAAGCGCTGAGCAATCATGCAAAGTACGTCCTGGCTTTTATTTTCGCTCAACGAGTATAATAATGCCTCTCGGAAATGGACTTCTTTAGTTACATGCTTATTAGCCGCTTTGGTTTCGTTTTTCAACGAAGTACACGGTACAGGAATCGTACTCTTATTTCCGTAACGCAAAGTTAACTTATTGTAGAAATGCGAATATCGTTTAAAAGAAAGTAGGCCAAAGACGTAAATATGCGAAGATCTTTTATTCAGTGAGTAACGAAAGTAGTCGATTTCCAGATGCGTTTGCCATAGGTACTAGACGCGCCGCCATTCAATGTATGGCTCAGCAATGCACACACACGTCTGCTTCATATAAATCTTTAAAAACGTCAAACTCGTGTAGGGTTCGACAAACAACAAGTCGCTCTACCGTCTCTCTCGTCTTTTTTTTCTCGTATATCAACTAAAAAGTATATAGCCTCGTGTATATAAATTCTTTGCATTTTTAAATATAAATAACATAGAAACCTAAGGTGTTTCTTACTATCTCTCGATCAAACGATAAAACATTAATGACATATCTATCTTAAGAAATCATCTTATACTTTAACTTTAACCACACTTAATGCGCATATAAGAAGTTAAATTTACTGTTTTATAATTGTATTATCATGTCACAAGATGATTTCACGTAAAAACCTATGTATTTTTGCAGGTTCAAGCGAAAAATCGTCTTGCTCAGAATTTTACTCCCAAATCGAGATACCCAGGAGATTCGAGTAAGAAATATTAAGCAAATACAGGTAACAAATATAATAATGAAAGTTTCTGGTAGGAATAAAGTCTCAAACAATCACTGGCTTGCGGAGAAAGTTGAAATTTCCTTTTCTGTTAATACAATTTAGAATAAATCTCGTATTGTCTCTACGCAAGACAATCAATTAATCAGAAAAAATAGAAGAAAATTATAGAGAATCACAATAGTGGCTTTCCTTAAACATATATGCCATTTTTATCTCCTTCTATCTATCATTCGAAATATGCCAAATAGGAATGTTAACGTTGTCTTTCTTAAAATGTAAAGTCAAATGCTAATCGAGATATCTATCTACTTGACATTGACAATAACAATTTCATTGAGGAGGCCTTAATTCTGTGTATTATTTTTTTCTTCGACATTTACACTAATTTTGAAGGTGATTATACTGTACATTCCAGTGATCTTTAAGATTGCAGATTCGATCGAGATAATGGGATGTATAAGAAACAATGCCAAGGGGAAAGTGTTAAGTTACTGCTAACGACTAGTTATTAAAGTAAGAGGTTTCCTTACAACTTGAGACATTACGAAGGGCATCGCTAATATTGTTCGTAGAACGCAATGATACGATTTAGTTATGAAGATGAAGAGAGGTATGCAATGCAAGAAAGACATGTAATAGACAGAAAACGGGGAGAAAGGAGAAGACACGCGAAGCAGGGAAGTGATATGTTCAGTGCTATATCACTGGATTTGGCCCTGCCATGAACTCAATGTTTTGGTTTTTTAGATTACACATGGCAATTAGTTTTTCTCTTTTTTAGAAATCTTACTTTCAATAACAAGTGTTCCTTTGGGCTCTTCTAGTACGAAATAAGCAAAACTCTGCCAGCGATACGCTAGACGTGTCTGCTTGGAACAGTTTAGCACCGATTTCAATCAAAGTATAATTGCTCATTTGTCTAACTTTTAACTTGTTTGTTTGTTTTTTTTTCTCCTAAATGGCAATAGTTCGATTGCAACAACAAAGGTATTAGATAAGTCAATAATGACAATGGCACTAACAACTTAATAAGAAACCAAACGTATATATCCGCGGTGCGAAGCTTCGATCTTACAAAAACTGTAATACTTTCCAATCTAATACAGTCTTTATAAATATTCTCATGGCGTGTCGTACGTATTAAGGACTGTGTGTTGTTTTCGTTTGCGTTTGGATATAATTAATAGTAGGTGTAAACGCTGCAGCTACTAATGATCGAATGATACAATGTCTAGTGGACAGTCATAAGAGCTTCGTCTTAAAAAGACTCTTAAAGTACGTGGATGAAGATTCACAAACGGATAGTAAGAGTTTGTGCTTCGCTGTGGAATCTGATTTTTTTATACAGCGATTGTACGGATTGTATCGCGCGCATCGATTCATCGGATGTCGGATATTTCGGTTTTACTGCCAAAGATTTTGATTAATTGATCTTCGTAATCATCTATGTTGCGCTTCATGAGCTCCATGCACGGCCCAAGTAGACGCTCGAATGCTTCTACGTCCAAGACTGCAAAAATAAAATTGTATGGGTGAAGTCACCTTTTTTACAGCAGTATTGCAGGTATTTTGTATGTCGAATTAATTACTTACAGGCCAATTTCACGGTGCCTATAGCATATGCGGAAGCTGCTCGAGGTTTATGTGTAACGAGTGCTAACTCTCCCAAGTAGCCACCAGCTGGTATACGATTTACCTGTACAATCGATTATGTTAATTAAAAATTGACGGATGAAAAATTGATTTATCAAGATATTAAAACTGACCTCAACTTCCCGTCCATTATCTCCGAGAATTGTAATTCTGACTACACCCTGTTCAACGAAGTACATACCGTCGGCTATATCACCTTGTTTAATAATTTGCTCTCCGTCAGAGAAGTGCTTTGGAACAAGAGCATCGGCTAGATTCATTCGCTCGTAAGCCTGGAAAAACGATGGGCAACGTTGATGTTAGCAAGAACGAACAAAATGAATTTAACGCATATCTCTATACATGTATATCGTTTACATCTTTTTACTGTTATGCGAGTTAAACGTTTGTCTTGCCTAGAGTGCACTTAGGTAAAAAAAACAACAACTAAATGTTACGCTCACCTCAAGCGACTTGAGCATCGGAACCTTGTTAATGAGATCCTCGTACATTTTGCGCTTCTTGTAAGCGGACTTGAGCAAAATGCGTCGGAAAGTCTGTCTGTCCATGGCCCATAAAGTGCCAGGACTAATGGCTTTGACTGTGGCAGCCCTAGGCATATTATATAAAAGAGCTAGTTCACCGAAAGCACCGCTGTTGTCGTAAGTGTGAATCAACGTGTCTTTGACGTACACCTCGAATCTTCCTCTGCAAGAATAAAAGCAACACAACAAAGCCGGTTACATCATCTCCTTTGTCTGGAAAATTCACAATTTATTTTTCCCGTTTCTTTTACACCGTGCTCCACTCTCGCTTTGAACATTTATCTCTCAAAATATATTCTCGGAAGATAAAAATTGTCAACGCAACGCGTGTTTATTAAAAGGCCATTCGGTGTAAAAGAAAACGCGAAAAAGCACAGCACACAGAAAAGACGTACTTCTCGATGACGTAGAAATTGTCTCCATCGTCGTTTTGTCTGATAATGAATTCACCGGCCTGAACAGTCTTCTCGAACATCGCATCCAGTACACCTGCCATTTGTTCCTGCAAAATACGGCAATGGTTGTAGGCTCATTGTTTTTTTATTTCTGCCTTTTTTCATCATTCAGCTCATCGCAGATGCGTCGTTGCAGCATTATATTGTCTCCCAGCATTTTCGAGAGGCTTTGCTGATACTCACCTTATCTAGGGAACGGAAAAGAAGAATATTTCTGACGCTCTCGCCGAGTCTTTGTCGCTGCTCATCGCTTTTCGGGTGGACAATCTGGAGAGAGAGAGGACAAAAAAGAAAACACGCTGTTAATATACTCGGACGTGACTTCACCGAGAGATCGAAAGGTGAAAATGCATCGTGGAATTCGAGAATGCGCACGAAAGAGAGATACATGATACATAATATATTCTTTGTGTTTTTTATATGCTTTATTAAACGAGTTTCGAGCGCTTTGTAAAAAAAACGACGAGTTTGCGAACTCGTCGCGTTAAAGGACAAAAATCTAACTCGATCTGCGCTGGAAAATAGAGGACCGCAATAATCACGTTGTAGAGCGTGATGCGCCGGAAATTTTCGCCGAGCAAGAATAAACAAATTAATCATAAGTTGAGCAAATAAACGCTCGCGCAAATCGTCAAATATTTAGATACGCACATCATAATATACAATATACGAAAGGTGAATTAAGTATATATAGCGGAAAAAAGTCAGCCGCAACGACGAAAGAATTTAGCGACAGCGGTAAAAAATATACGAAAGCCTCTAAAACCAAACACACAGCGAATCGGGTCTATATACGTATGTAGGTAAAAAGGCATATATGTATACGACGCTGCGACCGCGTTTATATCTCGCTACATACACGAGTACGCGCCGGTCAACAGCCAGAGCCGAGAGATAGAATACACAGGGACATACTGGTACCGAGTACACAGGCACGTACACGAGAGAGAGAGCGCTCTCTCGACACAGGTTTTTCGTATTTTTTATTCGCTATCTCGTCGGCCTCTCTTTCTATCTTTCTATACACATACACACACACACACACACACCTATACATATATATACGTGCTCTCCTCTTTTTCTAGGCGCAATATTTTCTTTTCTGCCCTACCTGTGCGCCGCGCAAACGAGCTGCCGCTTCGCTCGACTCTTCTCCTCCTTCTCTCTTTCTCTCTCTCCCTCTATATATAACGTATTACCGGATTATTTCATAGCCAGGTTATTGAACACGTGCTCTGACGTCATAAAGGTGAATTACACGCGTCGTCGGGCAAAGCAAAGAGCCGCTCTTTTACAGGCAGCAGTAGCTTATACACAGACACATGCACGTTTACGCGGGAGCTGACAACACACTCGAGCTCGAGGGAGAGAGAGAGAGAGAGAGAGAGAGAGAGAGAGAGAGAGAGAGAGAGACTCGTCGTTGTTTCATTCTGCTCCATATCTACGCGACACACACGTGTGCAGCCGGGGTCGCTGAGAGAGACAGAACAAGTGTGTGTGTATGTGAGCGACTTGCGAAATTTTCATATTTTTCCCCGGCTCCTTTCCATTCGCCAGAGCGAATTTCGATGAAAGCAGCGTGGGCGTAGATGCGGAAGGTTAAGAGAAAAAGAGAGACAGCCCGGAAGATTATAAGCTCGTATCGCACACACGGGGAGGAAAGTTTCGTTTTTTAACGAGGGAGGCCACTGGCGCTCCAATTTCTTTTTTTTTCTTTTTCATCTGATATAGCTCCCGGCTGGCTCCTTTTTTGCCGTGCGCGCGACCTGCATATATCGATCAGCCGGTAAATCGAAATATGTATAGACTCTCTCTCGCTGGGTTACACACATTAGAGGGAGAGAGAGAGCCGTTGGGTAAACATGGCGCCGAAATTATCGAGCGTATCGTATACATGAGAGGCAGCGGCCCCTGACGTAATGCCAGGGAGAGAGAGAGAGGGACACACGACACAACGACGACGGGGTGGAATTAAAATGTACATTGGGCGGCTGAAAATTCCCTTTGCGGAGGGCGAGATTCGCTCGACTCCGATTCTCACCGGTACAATAGAGTCGTCACAGCTGTATATCGTCGCGCGCAGATACCTGATGGATTTTCGATTTTTTTTTTCGCGAGCTTCGATTATGCGTGGGCTCGTTTATTTATCCCGATAATTGATCATCCGTGGCAGCTCTGCTTATTTTAAACAGGCGTAAATGTGTAACGATGTGTTTTTATGCCGAGAGCGAAGAGAGAGAGAGAGAGAGAGGCCTGATGCGAGATCCTGAAAGGCCACATTTTTATCAAGCTCTCGTGCACAGAATCAATATGTATGAGGCAAACTTTGTGTGGACTTTTATTCATAAAGATTCGATGCATCGAACCGCTATCACCGTCGCCGCCTATATTATAGCTGAGGCGCTTTGAGAAGAAGCGCGCGACACACGTTGCGTGTTATTTTTCAAGGAAGACTTTAATAAAAATTTAATACATAAAAAAAAGTTACAGTGTTATCGATCGTCGTTATTAAAAGCTCGTATTCGATATAATCATCGCACTGACGTTTGCCGATGTGTTATAAAAGCTCGCGAAGCAACACACTGTTGTATGTCGGCTTAAAAGTATTTTTATTGAGTATATATAAGTAATAAACGCGCTCGATTTTGCGTTTTTCCACGAGGCAAACACGCGCGCGTCTCGAAATAGCCTCGGGAAATTCAGCGTAAAATTGCGTTCGCCCAAAGTGAAATCGAGTTTGGAATCTATATCATCGATAAACGAGAGGTCGAATTGTTGCAACGTATGCTCGCCTCGTGAATATTAGTAGATACGGGTCGAGTCTGGTCAGACGACGAATTTTCTTCGGTGTCTGCAGCTGCTGCAACGCTTCGCTCAAAAGACATTGTTTTTTTTTTCGTCTTTGTAAACTTCGTCAAGTGCGGTCGGTCAAAAGTAATGCGATTAACCGTATTTTGCGGGCGGTTTCAAAGCAAAATCGCCAAACCGTGATAAAGGCTATAATGAAAAAAAAGTCATTCCTTTTTGCAGTCTCGCTTTATTGAATCAATATACTATTCGAAAAAATACTGAGCGCAATAAACTGCCAACTCGAAAACTTTATGCTCGCAGGATCTAAAATTGCTTCGCCGCAGGCCTGATGCTTATTATACAGAACACAGCGGCAAGTTCAGAAAAAAAGTCGCAAGTTTCGGATTTTTCAAGGCCGTGTTTCGTTATTTTTAAAAGGCCGGACGCTATTTTGGTGGAATAGAGTAGAGTATATAAACCATACAACATCGGCTTTCTTCTCGAGCTAACTTTCACTCTCACGAAAAGTAGCGAGCGGTACACCAGTCTTGGATTTGATTCCTAATATGGCCGAGTTTTTTTTATCGGTCGGGTATTCTTTTTAAAGCGGTGACTCGTGGAGCAACGCTCGCGAGTAGAACATGACTTAAACCGTGAAAATATAAAAAAAAAACTTTCCTCGAAATTCTTTGATATTAGAAGAACGAAATCATGACTTTGAAAGGTTCAAATTTAATTTAGCTCGGAGAACTGCAATGAAAAAGCATTATTTTAACACTCTTTCGTCGCTCGCTTTCTTCTCTCGACGCCGTTCAATTAGAAGTTCCTGAATAAAGCTCGAGTTGAACGCACTTATAATTATCCTTCTTTCTGTCCTTTATTCTCTCATTTCTATTTTTGGTTTTTGTTTAGCAGTGTAGAATAATTATAGTAAATTCGCGTATTTCTGCGCTTTAATTATTCTTGAATTAAATTGTTTGACGTTGCAAATCTTTGTAAAATAAGCTTCTACTGTCATCATGACAAGAGTCTCCTTTATTATAATAAAAGATATAGATATGCTTAATGATAATTACGTTAATTGCATGAAATCTGAGTAATGATGTACGTTCGTGAAATCATTGACGAGTTCCTTCTAATAAAGTACTTTTAAATCAGAATCTATTTTTCAAATGATTATTCATTGCTGCAATTTGTCGGTGCAAAACAGAAGTCTTTTATAATAAATAATCCATCGTAAGAGTATATCGACAGCAAATAATGCAATACTCAAATAAATTGAAACCTTTGTATTCTGAAATGAATCAAGTGCTTTATACTATTTGAGATCGGAGTCAATATATGTGATTAAAGTAAAATGAATAGGGTATAGAGCAGCCGTTACAACCGAGCCCATAACTATCATTACCTCTGCGCATATATACTTAAAAACACTAGTTTGGATACATTTTTCATTTATGCAGCAAAGCCATGCACGTGCACTTCAAAGTGTACACTCGGCACAAACACATACATAAACACCGAGACTACGTTTTTTTTTCTCTTTTGACTTGATTTTCCCAGTCGCGTTATATCGATTTTCCTCCAAGTCGCTGCGGCAGTGCAAAATTTTCGCGGACTCGCTTCTAATTAAATTTTCCCATATTGCTTTCTGCGTCTAATAAATTCAACTTAACCCATTTTCCATCCCCCCAAGATGTGATGAATGGCATTTCGCTTGATTCATTCATTTCTAATTTATTTACACTAAGGGTGCGTTGAGCAGCAGTACACAGCGCTCGTGCTCTTTGTTGATTTTAATTAAAAGCGCTTGGTAAGATTACGTTTTCGCTGTCGAAAATTCAGCATTTCCAGAAGAGCGAGAATTAATTACTGCATTAATTATAAATATGACGATTAATTCCCCGCTCCTTAAGCCGCGCCACATAGAAAAACAACTTCGTTAAAACTCATAAATAACACAGGCCGACGCAAAGTGCAAGCGTGCGCGTGAAAACCGACTGAATCGCTTTGAAAATCAAAACGTTTCATGCTAATTGCTAAATCCATCAATCAATATTAAGTCGTCGCGCAATTAATATTTCTTGGCATCGCGAATGCGAGTTACATAAACCCGCGCATCGGTCGCTCTATTGTTACGGAGATATCGGATCTTCATTAACAGAGAAATTTTTTTTAAATAGAAAAGCCAATCCGCGCGCATATACACACACAGAGACAGAGCGTCGCTCGATATTTCGCGCAAGATCGCGTTCTTCATCAAGCCCCGATGCGCGGCTCTAACGAGTGAAGCGCGCACGAGAGAGGGAACGAGCAGAGAAAAAAGCGAGAGAGAAAATAAGAAAAATGAGAAAAAGAGAGAAAAATAATAGAGAGCGAGAGCTGTTCAAATCTGCACGAGCTCGCACATGGCTGCTCCGATGATCGAAGGGTGCTTATATTGTTTTCCTAACGTTCCGCGAAAAAAAAACTCTATCTCCCGTGCGTGGGCGAATAAAAAGAACGCGTATATCTATCGTTCGCGTCAATTGTAACCGATGCACACCTATATAACTACTTCGTCGAGTGATGATGTGTACTCAGCGCATCACTCGAAAGGAGCGACAGAATATTCCATTTTTATATAGAGCGGGGAAAATAATGGAGAGCCTTTTTATGATTTCATTAGACAAATTGAATAACAAGGAAAACAGGCTGTTGTCACTGCGCTGTACGTATATAGGTACGTAACAGCGCATCGAGAGTAGTCGGCGAAGAAGAAGAAGAAGAAGAAGAAGAAGAAGAAGAAGAAGAAGAAGAAGAAGAAAAAGAAGAAGAAATCCATTACAATAACTATTGAAAAACACGGGAGAGCGAAGGCTTTTCCTCCGCGCGCGTACGTGCTCTCTGCATAATAATGAAAACTCGACTCTTGTTAAAGTATTATTTAAGATTAACAATGGCCCGGGGAGAACAAGAAAGAGAGAACGAAAATCTATGACGACAGCAGCGAGCGCCGTCGCCTTCTTATCTATGTAGCATCCGTGTTCTCCGCTTGGCGAGGTTCAGTTGCGCGAAGATGCGTGTCGTCAGGGGAAAAAAATCCGCGTGGGTTCAATGCTACCACCTTATCTCTGGGATCTGTATTTTTTATCAAATCTGAAAAATGATCTGTCTTCCTTTTGATGTCGCTTGAGCGACGACGTATTTCTCTTGCGTCTGATTCTCGGAATTTTTAGCGATGAGTGGAAATTCGAGTTTTTGAAATAGAGAGAGAATAAAAGATTCCTCTCGATATTTACCTTGACTCCCTCGTCTTCCTCGTCATCCTCGGGGTTGTAAGTCTCTGCGAACACGCTCTTCCTTCTGACGGCGAACCTACCGGGTACCGGGGGATCTGCAAATAACAAAGTTTATTAGTGAGAGAATAATTTGATTTTCGTAATTCAATTCTTTTTTCTCTCTTTTACTTTACAACTCTTGTATATATTGTCTGTGTTGATATTGCACACCTCGAGATCCAGGAAACTAATTAAGGGTATAACACCGTTTTGTAATATCTTTCTCGGGCGAACAATTTATCTTTCGTGGAAATGGCTTCAAAAATGTGCGCAAACAAATGCGACTTTCAGAACGAAGCGATTAATTTTTCTTCATTAATTACCGAGAACTGCTGCTCGTTTCGAATCTCAAGTGAAATTCAAACGTTGGATGTATATATATATGATAAACACAGAAAAGGGGAGAGCTAATTACGATGGAAAGGTAAATACGAACAATCATTCAGAAATGTGTAGATGCTGTGCTCCGAAAAAGTTCGCTTCGCCTGTAACTTTGAATTTCTTATTAATATTGACATATATTCGTCGGAAAAACTACGTAGGAGAAACTTTTCAGGGGTCGAGTGCTGCAGGTAGTGCGGTGGTAGTTTGTAGATACATTAAATTTGATGGATCTTCGAAAAATTCATGGGATTCGATGTATACGAACGCCGATTTCGAATCTAAATTCAAAACCAACGTGCTTGCCATAGAAGATTCAATATACGGTGCAGGGGTACACAGCTGGATGTATTTTAGATATCTCCAAATAAAACTGATAGTATTTTACGTATACTAGCGTATTTTGAAGTGACCTTTAAACGTAGAGTTGGGAGAACTCGAACCCTTTTATTTATTTAACAAAAAGTAAAGGGAACGACATCGAAGGGAAGAAAATCATCGTATCATTCGAAATAAACTACTATACTTGATTGCTAAAACAACGTTAAAATGGTACAAAACAATAAGCCTTTACAGTTAATTATCATCAATTAAAATCTATTAATGAAACAACGACATGCAATTTGAAGTAGTTACTGGCTTCTCTTTTTCACGTCGTTTCTTTTTTTCGTAATCGACATCGCAATCGTTACAGTGTATATACACAGTTCGAGAAGGAAATTTCAGAAAACCACTCTCGAGAAGGCTTTAAAAAAAATAAGATTACAATGCCTCCCAAGCTCCGTCATTAAAGGCCATCAGACTCGGGCATCTGATAGATTACTATGATTGTATAGTCTTTGTCTCTCCTTCTCTCTACGGTATATACGTGTGGCTCGCGCGCGAGGATGTTCGCGTGTGCGTATGAGTATACATGTGATGGACAACAAGTTAATTGCGCGTAACTGGTTCAATTTGGTAATCCGATCACGAATTGATCATTATCATAATGCTGTCTAACATCTGACGAATCTAGGAAATTCGCTTGTAACAAGGACGAATCTCATTGTCTTTTGTGAATTCTTTACATTAGTTAACCGAAACGGAAGCGCCGTAAGAAGAAAGAGAAAAAGGCGAGCCGAAGGAGTCATAAATATTTCATTGGACTTCATTCAAACGTTGTTGTGAATGGTGAGATATACTACTGTATTTTGTACGTTGTAAATGAATTATTTATAATTTTTGGAAAATAAGGTAAAGTAGAATTTATCCTGCTGGATTTTCTATTTGTATTTATAGCTCCATTGAGGTGTGCTTTTAAAATGAATTCAAACATTTGATATTTATTGCTTTTCGATATAATAACGTTGAAATGGGCTATATATATTTCAGTTTGCATTGGAGTGACTAACTAGCAAACGATCGATTCATGGAACAGGGGGGTAGGGGGGGGGGCAATACTAAAATATTATTCGTTCGTTTATATAGATCAGGAACAGAAACATTCCAGGATTAATAGTTTAAATCAATACCTTGATTGAACATCATGACATAGTAATCAACTGTCTTTTCAACTGTAAAATTAAATAGACTGTTTTGAAAATAAAATCTCTGTGTTTAAAAATAGTTTACTTAAATAATAACAGTGTTTCAAATAGGAATAAATTATGTTTTAGCTAGACAACTCATACTTAGATGTCAGCATTAATAATTCAATTCTGCTATAATGGAACATTAAGCAGCAATAACACAGCTATGATTATTTTATATTTTATGCAACAGTCATTTCACACAAATTATTGCTTAATGAAAGTTATCACTTGGGGCTATAGTGTTATTAACATGATTCAACTCCACTTTCTTTACACACTCATATACTTACTTTGTGGTATTAATAATTTATTAAGTGATTTTAAAATGTATTGGATGTAGCTGTTATTTTTATATAGTAATTTAATTTGCTTAGTTGATGCTGTGACAAAAACTAGCTTCTGGAAAACACAAACACACGTTCTCTAATACAAAAAGATGAAACACAGTGAGCCATTTTTTCCGATAAACTCTGGATTATGGGATATAAAGTACACTATAATAGATGATGTTTTATCAGTTAATATCAATGTTTGTGACAACCTACATCTTTACAAATTTGTTCAGCAAGTTTACTGTTGCGAACTAAGTGAATAAAGTGAACTGTTTCATGACTAGATATTTATGTAATCCTTTTGTAAGCTATGATTTAGTGCATTAAGTAACTTGTTGCATTTGCTTTTATGAATATTTTTTTAAGCAAGCCTATTCTATTCGTACAAGTACAGTGAGCATAATAGGAGTCTCAAAAATAAACTGAAAATTACCTTCTTCAACAGACTCATCGGGTGTGGAAGTACATGTTTGTCCACCTGACTGCAGCTGGTTCTGCCTATTCTCTCTAAGGCGTGTGAAGAAATCCACGGCGTAGTCAATAATATCTCCGGGCTGCTCAAGGAGGTAGCTGATTGTGAATTCCAGAAGTATATCCCTCAAATCATCCGGCACTGTAATTCTGCTGGAATTACGTTGACAACTCATCTTCGCCGAAACCAAATGTCCCTCACTGCACAACAAGAAGAAGAAAAGCACTATTAGAGCTGACACCAAAAATACTCTCCTGCTACAGTCTCAGTGACTATGGCAAATGTCCCAGGTCTGAGCGGCCAACGTACGCAGCTGCATTCCTCACTTAATCACACTTGCATGTTTTAGAGTAAACAATCACTGTAAAACTTTGGCCAGAGTAGGTCAAAAGCTCCCAGGTACACATAGCAGCAGCAGCAGCATCAGCTCGCAAAGTGAAACTCTGGGATATTTACCATAGATAACGCATGAGACTGGGGCATGCCAGGTGTTTTTTTTTTATTTGTTACACACTGTTGTCGGAATTGTTTTTGTGAATTTGCAACTGAGAAAGCGAGTACATGTATGCGGTATAGAAGTCCAGTAGACAAGAAATAGATAGCAGAAGATAGACAGAGACTGATGAGAGAGAGATAGAGATTTTTTGTTAGAAAAGCATGACAGTATTATAAAAACATCACAGAGTTCAGCAGCACACAGTCATATATTCCGTGCTCTCTCGGAGAGAAGAAAAAACTATGATTTTACAAAAAAACACGTCGGGCCGCCTGTATAGCAGAAGACCTCTCAATCGACTGATGGACACATCTATTATCTCCTTGTTCTCGTCCCCACCGTCATTCTCTCTCGTCCCCGTGAGAGTGAAGTGAGTGAAGAGGCGCAGTCAAAGTAGAAAAAAAAAAACGAAAAAGCCGCGTACGAAAATCCACCCTTCGACGCAACAACCGAACCGAGTAAATAAAAGTCTCGTATCCCTCTCTACTCTATAATATATACACTCGCGCGCACTCGTGTCCCTGGAGACACTCTCTAATACTATAGGTACTGCTCGCCAGCGTCGTCGTCGTCGCTGCTGGCACACAAGACACACGACTGAGCCAGCGGAGCAGAGCACTTCCTTACAGGGCTCGCGCGGCGCACCGAGCCTTTTTCTCTGGCTCGTCTGGCGCAGCCTGTGCGACACGCGCAGCCCAGGAGCGGACGATAATATGCGTCGAGCCCCCCTCGCTCTCTATATCTATCTATATATCTACGTGTGTACGTGTGTATGTTTGTGTATGCGTGAGACAGAGATAGGGTATACATATACCTATAGCGATATATCGAGCCGTGGCGGCGGCGGCGGCAGCGTCTACGGAGCGATAATGGAGACAGGCGCACCCGGAAAGTGCCTCTCGGAGTTTGGAGCAAACTTGTGCTGCCGAGGATCAAAGGGCTGAGAGCTAGATGCGACTTTGAATTCGCCCGACCTCGAAGATGGCGACCATTTGGCACACACAACTATTACTTATATATATACAGAGAACCGAACAGTCTCGCGCATGTACACTATATACTACACGCCTCCTTCCCTCTCGCTCGCACTCGCGTTTGCCTCGCGCTCCGTTATCACGGGGACTCGGAGCAACTGTCTCCGTCTCTGTCGCGCAACGACGTATACACTCCACTCACACACTCGCGTAGATCGAACAGCGCTAGGAACTCGATACGCACTTTGATAAGGTTATAGCGAGAGAGGGAAGGGAGAGGAGAGGAAGAAGAGAGAGAACCGTCAGAGGGACGGTAAAAAAGACGGTACGTCGCGAGAGAGGCTCTTGGCCGCGGCGATATAGGTATCTATCCTACATCGGAGCTACCAGGCTTTCTGCAGTCCGCACGTGCGCTCTGTGTGTTTGCTCGCCGATGTGTGTGTACCGTACATGTATATAGCGGGTGATTGCGAAGAAACGTGAGCTCCGCAAAGAGAGCCGCTGCAACGGATTATCGTAATTTGTTTTTCCTCCCCGAGCGATTTTCGACTTTCGTTATGCAAAATTTGCGCGCGTCGAATTGAAAAAAAAATTCATTCGGAAAGCTCCGTCTCTATATCGACTTACATGCAAGACTTTTATTTGGTCTAATTTTTAAAGGCGAAAACCATTAGCCTCAAGCTGTTTTTCCGACTTGTTGCACAACAAAGAAATTGTGTCTCAACCCGAGAGAGAGTTCATTATTGGCGATTGCGAAAGTGTGATCGAACGTATGATAAAAATTTAATGAAATCAACGGAATTGACGAACGACGTGTATACCTATACAATATACAACGCGCTAGTCAAGTATTCAGAATCGATAGATGTCGAGCGTGTATGTTTGGAATAAAATTAGCAGCAAACAAATGAAAGCGAGACGCGAGTTGAAATCTTTATTTTATAAACACTTTGTGGATACGAATCCACAGCAAAGCATTGACCGTCATTGAACAGCGTTTCGCGTTCCAATTTACCGTCCTTTCAAGTCCCGCAGCTCGACTGCTGTGCGCGAACGCATACAATGAATCTAAATTGATAGTCAAGAGCTGGTCAAAGTTACTCGTACAAATCTATACCTATATTATAGGCGTCCACACAAATCCGCGAGATGCAGCACACTTTGACCGCAAAATAAACTACCTGCTCTCTAATCACCTCTCTCTCTCTTGCTCTCTTTCAATTTTCTCTTCAATCGCAGATCACATGCCTCGCAGGTGTACCCCGAACATGCCACGAAAAAGAAACGAGTGCATCACCTCTCGGAGCAGAAGGGATTCCGAGAAATCAAGTCGTCTCTCGCTTGTTTTTCCTGCAGTGCACAAATAACACTCGATGAGACAGCCCATGAATACTCGAAAGGGCTTTTAAACTACACAGGGACAGACGGATTTTTCGAGGAATGAAGCAAAAAAAAACGTACCTTCCGGTCCTCGCCTCCTGCGCCGCCGGACGATCCGCGGGACTCTGGCCGTGGGACGAGCGCGTCACGGTTCCTGGGGATGTGGGCACAGCTCAAAGGAGGACCCCGACGGTGAAGATCCGCTGGCCCTTGGGTTACCACTACTACCAGATCTTCTTCTTCTTCTTGTCCTCCTCGACTAAGCCAGCCACACAGCACCACACTCGAAATATCCGTCGATGACACGCGCGCGCGCGCGTGGTGAGCCGCGAGTTCCTCTAACACACACTGTGTGTGTGACAGCACACCAGGAATACTTGATGTATATTTTATTGTACTTGATAACACGCACGTTAACGAGGAGCAGCAAGTTCACGTTCTCGCGCGGGCGACGACTGCTCACACACTACTGGCTCTCCCTCCCTTTTTATCTCGTTTGGGCTATACTGCTGTAAGTTGTAAGTATGTATTATATCTGGCCCCTACTGTCGCCGGACGACTGCCTCTACTCTGGCCAGAGAGCGCTCTGACGTCGTTGTCGCCCCTGGAATTGAGGTTAGAATAATCCACGATTATTGATTTTTTTCGCGCGCTGCGATCTTGGCTTTAACGATTTGCTCGGTGAAATGTTTTTCGAGATTTCGAGTTGGTCAATCAAGTCTGCGATGGTTTTTCATGATTTTTTGAGAGGCGAAGGCATGAAAAGCCGCGGAAAAGGTGCTTCGGAGATGAAGAGTTCTGCTTTATCGAACGGTCGCGGCGAGCGGGAAATTCAAATGAGCTGAATTATTGATTATTCAATCCATAAATGACGCAGATAAAGTTTTAGTTGGAACAGTAAAAATTAATGGCTCGCTCGTCTGAACTTTTTCGCGCGCTCTTCTTACATCTTCGTGCGGATGTATTAGCGTAGCATTGAAACAAATTGCTGCAGTTTGCAAGTAGATTGAATCCTCTTTAAAAGTTTCAAAGCAGAGTCGAGCGACGTGGAATTTTTACTTTCAAACTCGAATTTTCATTTTGATTCTCTCGCAATCTTGTTAAGTTATATGAGAAAAATTGTTTACAGTCCTCCTAAAATAATGATCGAATCGATACGACGTGTACAATTTTGTCAAATTTGCGGCGAAAAACGACATAATTAATAATCATCTTCGTTAATTGCAAAATATATAGTCATCTTAATCGAATAATATGTTCTACTTACATAACTATATTACATAGCACTAGAGAAAGCGTAAGTATGTCTGCTTCGAGTAAAAGGGATAAGTAAACGTATTATAGGTACCCATACGAAAAAACTGAAAGAAATCACAGGTTGCCGGGCAACCCTACACGAGATTACAAGGCCTTAGAAACCCCTGGTTTATTACCCCACGCAAGGACAATAACAAGGCTTTTCAATTTTCGGCTGTGATAATACTCGCGATGTTATTACGCACTCTCTCACGTACAAATGAAAAATCGATTCATCAGTCTTACCTTGTATATTCTGAGACAGTATAGTAGTAGAGCAATTTTTTGCTATTTATAGAAATAATAATGTTCTTTCGGGGATTTCGCGAAAAAAGCTTGAATTTTCATCTAATGTAAATCATTAAATTATGCTTAAATATTTAGTATATTATAATTGCTGTGATATGTACTGACGCCAGCAGTAATGTCTGGTTATATTATTATCAATAAAAGCTGGTATGTTTATAATAAAGCAGTAAATCTCAGTTGAACGTAAACTTACAGACGGTCAACTAACTCGTGGAATGCTCAATCGAGCTTATACGATATCAGCTTCATTCATAAATAGACGTCTTCAAGTTATCTTTATCGTCCGGATGTATCATCATTAATTCGTATGGTGTGTAAAAGGAGCGTGTTTAATAAATATATAAGTCGCGCGTATAATCGCGACAACGCGGTTTCGTATTTGCTTGTGTCATACTGAGTTGGGAACACAAGTGTTAAAAAACAAAAGCATTAATTCATATTACCTATTTTTTGTAACTGCTTCAAATTACACTTGTTTGATATTTTTTGTAAAATTAAATCAGTTTAAAAAACATTTTGTGTTCTTACACGTATTTTATACGTACTTTATAATATTCACGTACAGCAATTATTATACGTAAAATAATAAATATCTATATTTTGCAATAATAATTATTACCTTTTCTCCGTTGGTTATTTGCAATTAAAAATCATTATACACCATATTATATCATCGTTAAATAAAAGAAACTGAACCGGTGGTCGGTTAAGACCGACGTTCTATCGATAAAACAGAGCACTATTTTATTATCATGCAGTAGAGTGAGCGAGCACCACGTGGTCGACACTGATATGGATGCCGCCACCAGATCTCATAAACACACGGCTTATTCTAACCTCTGTTCTGTGATATGTTACTTTATTCATTTCACATTAAAAATTATTTTGAATATTAAATAAAGTGTCCTCAAGATGTCGGAGAAACAGCAGTTCGACGAGTTCTTGGGCGGCTCGGAAAAATTGCCAAGAGATGCTCACGTTATCAAACTTGCCACGGCTAGAGCCAGTGAAATAGCTGCTATGAATTATAAATTAGGTATGTTTTTGTTCAAAAGGCTATAAGTTACTGTTTCTATACTTGAAATTAGGGTAGTGACATTATCGTTTGAGTTATAAAAATCATCATATTTTTCAGATCATCCCTCGCAAACAAAGCTGATATTTCAAAAGCTCCCTGTACATATGCGTCGCAGAGTTATGTCTCACAATGCCAAGCGTATGCCTAGAAAGTTGAGAAACGGGCATCTGAGTCAGATGATCAAGTCTGGTCTGCCACCCAAAACCAAAAGACCATCCAGAAAATATCGCAGAAGACCTAAAAATTTACTTTTGGAATATAACAGGAGACAGAGAAACAAGTTTTGGCTTGAAACTCATATCTGGCATGCCAAGCGTTTTAAGATGATTGAAAAGTGGGGATTCAAATTGGCAGACCATTCAAACGATAGGTGCTTTAGGGCTAGTTATAGAGCTGTGACAAGTCATTGCTTGATTCAGGATATCTCTTATTATATATGTTTAGAAATTGAAGGCCCTGTAGACATGCTCAAAGAAAAATTGAAGATGCACTGTAACCCAAATGAAGTGACATTTGCTGCGAAAGCTTATATTAGTGGGGAGAGAGAAGGCACTGTCATGTTCTATAAGAAAAATGGATATCCATCAGATCCTATTGGACATGTTCATTTCTTGTGGCAACCTAACAATCCTGATACTAAAGCTATTTGGATTTGGGTACATCCTGCATTTTATAGTGAGGTAGTAGATGAAATTACCTCTAACTTTAATTTTGAATTACAAGAAAGTAAAGGTCATTTTGATACTGAGAGTGAAGGAAGTCAAGAGAAATTAAAGAGTGAAGAAAAGGAGACAGTGGCTCCAGCTTTGAAAATCTTTATGACAACTAAAATTCCAACTTATACTAATTCAGATGGATGTAAGTTGACAATACTGAGAAATTGTTTGAATAGATTTCGACTTTGTGGTCCTTTGGCTCTCAGTATATTAACGGATGCATTCAAGTTACCAAATATCAATTCAAGAAATAATACTGTAAGAATTGATACAATAATTGCAGAAGATGAAGAACTCCTTGAAAAACCAGATTCTGAAGAGAAAAAGAATGAATGGCAAATGGATGTGGATACCAATGATAAATCTGATCACTCAATCGATACCTGGTTCCATACCTATTATGAGTCACAAGATAATTTGGAAGTTTTTAAAGTTCAGAGAGATGTTTACAATAATTTTAGGAGTTTAAATTACGCAAGTCAATTACCGCCAAACATGGTACTTGCATTAACAGTTTTAGATCCTAGATTTTTCTTACCTCATAAAAGAACAAAGTCTGTTCAAAACTCAGAGATAGGTGGAAGAATTCCAATGCCTCCAACTTCATCTAACATGAGTCCCCTGTGGGATCTTAATGTTCGAAACTATGTTACCAGAAACTGTATATCAGCAACAGCTATTCATAAACTAAGAAGCCAAAATTTAGTCCCTGGTGTTGAGAATGATCAATTTTTCAATGAAGACATCATGCACAAAATACCAATACTTCTGATTCAGAAACCTGGTAATTCTCACAATAGCCTTGATTTTGGATCTGGAATTGATATTGTTTTCCCAACTGGTTGGGCTGTGCCATTCTGGTTAGCTCTTATTATGCGGTGCGCTAGACCTGGTGGATTAAGAGAATCTAAGTCAATAGCTTATGAAAGTTCAGACCTCAATGTACCAACTATAAATCATCCAGATACAGAAGTTTATAGAGTTGAAGCCGAGGAGGAAAAATTAAGACTGACTCAAAAATATTTTAAACTACCTCCAAACAAACGCACTAATTACATTAAATTTGGAATAAGCAGTCCTTTCTTTTGTGAATGGAACATGCTTATGAAAGAATGGACTGGTGTAGATACTTTTTATGTTTTAAGAGATCACAAAATTCTTTCAATACTTAGCGCAAAACTATGTCAAGATTTAGAAAGGAAAAGAAAAATTGCAAAGAAGGAAGGACACGAAGACAATTTGTCACAAGATGTAGATAATTTAGTTGAAAATAAGAACTGTCTGGTACCTGTAAAAGTTACAGCTGGTAAAAAAGGTTTATCAAAAGACTTTTCTATAATTTGCATACCTACAGAAGAAGACTTGGCAAAATATAAAGAGGATAAAAAGTGGTGTGGTCCTGTAGAATCTTTCAAAGTTGATCCTCATGAAGAAAAACGTAAGACTTTGAGAAAGGAGCACCTTGCTTCATTGAAGAGATTAAGAAAACAAAGAGTTCGTGCCAAAAAGAAAATGGAGAATGAAGGCTGTAATATGCCTATGGAAAATACTGCAGAAGTTAAGCATTTCAATAAATTGAGAGACCTAGTAAAAACGAAACTAGTGGACAGTAACAAAACTCTTATTGATAATCAAGCCCAAATGATGGCAAGCCTTTACTTACCCAAATGTACTAATGTAAGGCATTCCTGTGATAGAGAAGTGATTGGGTATGTCACTCAAGGTGGATTTTCACTTTCTGAAGCTAAAGGAGTTGGTTTGGGATATATAGTTTTATCCCCAGCTCTCAACTTTATAAAAGAAAAAACAAACATTGTTCTTACTAGAAATCCTACAACTCGAAAGTATAGAATATGCAAATTAGAGATATTAAATTAAAATTTGGCAAAGAATTTTCAAAGATATAAAAAAGTTTATAGGATCTTTGTAAATAAAGCACATTTAGAAGTTGAGCTCTCAAATATTTTATATGTAAAACTTTTGTAAATAAATATCGTTATTATTTATAAAAAATTTCATTTCAAATTATTAAAAAATAACAGTTATTACATAACTTTTTCTCTATAGTAAGTACCAAAAAAAGCGCACTTAAATCAAGTCGCGATCATGAGATTGATCTTATAGGGCAGGTTTAACTTTATTGAAAATTTGTACTCTATAGTGTTTTATAAAAATAGGTCTCGATTCTTCGTTACTTAACAATTGCACCTTCCTAATTTTTCCTAAAATTATTCAAAAAGTTTAGCTGGAATATCCTTCCTGTATGGCAAACTGGTTTGTGTTCCTGTTTTTAAAACACTCTGTGCAGCTATTTTGTTTGCCCTTTTTATAGACTCTTCTAATGAAAGATCCTTGTGATATGCTAAGAAGTAAGCAAGTGCTCCAATGAAAGCATCTCCAGCTCCCTGCAAAAAATTTTCTAGTCAGTTCAGAATATAACTTGCATAAAACATTGAGCTTGGAAATACCTATACTTACAGTAGTATCAACAGCCTTTACAACCTCTACTGGTGTATGCACAACTTTCTTTTGGCTCTGAGATGCATGAATAGCTCCTTGGGATCCAAATGTAATAATGACTGTATTGCAGCCTAGGGAGAACAATTTGTCTACAGCCTCTTGAGCATTCTTCAATGTCAAGTGATCTATTCCAGTCATAAACTCTGCCTGTAATTTATCAACAATTTATTGCATGTAACATCTGTAACTGATAAAAGTAGATTATGAAATATTAATGGGACCACTGACCTCTGTTTCATTAACGCAAAATATATCAGCTAATTTTAAAATATCTGGATGTACACTTTTCACAGCTGGTGCACCATTAACAATTGATATACCATGTCCTTTGTATACTTTTAATGCTTCTAATGTAGCTTCCAATGATGCTTCAAACTGACAAACAAGTACCGATGCTGCTTGAATTTTCTCCTTGGCCTCTACTACGTCTTTTGGAGATAAGAGTCCATTGGCTCCCGGAACGACTACTATCACATTTTCTCCTGAGCAGAATAATAAAAAAATTTTAATTGATAATCAGTATAGTATTATGCAAAAACAAACAAAGTTAAGAACTATGATTTGTTTGAATTACCTGTTTCTGTAACTATGATTTGAGCAATACCAGAATGAATATTGTCTTGCAGTTTCGCATGAGTTACATCAATATTCTCTGTTTTCAGTTTCTCCAAATATTCTTTTCCAAGTGAGTCTGATCCCAACTGTAAAATAATGTTGTAATCAAATAATACAAAGAATTAAAGTGTAAAGAAATAAAAAAAGGGTTTATTTTTTCTTACGGAAGTAACAAATACTGTGGATGCTCCCAGTCTAGCTGCAGTCACACATTGATTTGCTCCTTTACCACCAAACCCTTGCTCGTACTTGTTACCAATTAAAGTCTCTCCAATTTTTGGCAAACGAGGTGAATAACTATAAAAAATTTTTAAAAATGTTCTCTAACACTCAATGAAAATAATTCAGATATAATTCCTTTTAAACATGCAAACTCACGTAATGAAGTCAATCATGCAAGAACCAACCACAGCAATTGTATCAGACATCTTGTGCTTAGAGTAAAGAAAGGAACTGGTCGATGAAAGAGTCGATTGAGAAACAAAGTTCTTTCTGAGTCAGTTTTTGCTGCTCATATTCTTTATATACTTTGAGATTATATCCTATCAGCACTGATAAGTTACTTTGTGTTTTTTTTTTTGTAAAGAACAAATTCAGTTTGTGATGAACTATGACTGCTTTAATATAAAGTAGATATTCGAATATTGATAAATAAAACAGTGTTTATTTTTCGCGAACTCGCTACCTGAACAAACTTACCTAATTTTCTGAAAAAAAATCGAGTAATTAGTACCTAATACATATAAATGTTAATTTTTCTGATGAGCATAATAAGGATCAGCTGTCAGAACACCCATTTTCGAATTTAAAAGTCCTAACTATATATAGAGCATGTGTAGATGACAAGATAACATTGTATTGCCGATAAGATATGTATATAAAACTAATGATACGAGCACGTGTTCTACAAAAGCACGCGTCAAGTAAAAAAGTTTTAACCTAGCAGAATAAAATATAGCAGACTAAACCGCTCTCTCATCTATGATTGGTCGAACTATACTGTAGCTTAAGAGCAGGAATGGTTTGAAATTAAAAAATGTTTGTTTTGTGTAATTTTGCATATTTGAGAGAAGTTTACGGAATATTTTCTTAATTCTTCTTTGTTATTGTGAGAAAGACGTGAAGATAGTGAGAAGATACGAAAATGTGAGTAGTTCAAAGAAATGATGATTGTAATTTTAACCACATGTTATATGTGTGAAAGTTACTTGCAAAATTTTACTGTAAACGTTTTTTACTGTACGCAATGATGAAGTATAGAGATTTATGAAGTAACGAAAAAAAATATAGTACGTGAAAATAAAACATTGCTCTGATAACGAGTAAAAAAGAATCTTTATTAAAATCGCAAGATAATTATTATAACTGTACAAAGCCTTATATACTTTTATTTATTCACACAAATATCCTTTTCAAGGGTTTTTGCATATTTTAAAACATATTTCGAGTTCAAAGTCGATTTTACAATATTTACATCAAATATATACAGTCTTTGTTTATTTGTCGTAAACAGATAACTCTTACACAATAAAATCTAGCTACAGGTTAGATAAAAATTTCAAGTTCTTGTTAGATACAAATAGTCTTTCATATATATGTAAATGATAACTTTTTTAATGAGCTTATATCTATAAAATTCAACAACTAAATATTTGACATTTTTGGAGTTTGCTTCTTGTCGCTATTTATAATCATATTATGCGTTAACATTTTTAAAAAGCACATATATATGCAATATTCATGAATGCCACTACTTTCAAATAATTTCATTAAATTGAATCTTTGCAATAAATAATTTCATCTATGACTGCTTCATAAAAGTTTGATTAAAAATTTTTTCATTCTTATTGATTATGACTGACTTATGTATTTACGTAAATGCAAGTCTGTGCATAATAAAAAGTCAATTATTACTCGGCCACTGTTTTCTGAAAGTGATGAGTAAAAAATTTTAAGATTATAAATGCTATTCGATACATACGCATATAAAACCAGCAATTAAGCTCGAGATTTTAAAATGCGAATATTTAAATACATTTCACTGGTTCCGTTTGTCTCTTTAACCTAGTCTTACGTACTATATAATATTAGTCGATCGACGTGTCAATTATAGAATATTTTCACTGGGGTAGTCATCCTAACGATTTTTTCTAACGCTGTGAACAATAACAAGAATTCAGCACAGTAATGAAGCGTTTACATTTCACATTACGATAACTCGGGTAATCGGTTACATGGATTTACTATATACCGCTACAATACTTGATAATTTCAATACGAAACTCTGTTACCGTCCAACAAGAAAAAGCATCGTTCCTCCTCTGTATCTCAATTTGCGCGCATTCACTCATCCGCAAAACACAGCTCATCGCATCACTCGCTAATGTACAAAAGAATAAATAACCAAACTCAGAACAGCTCACACTTCACTCAAACCGAAAAAAAAATCCAACAAACAAAGAAGCGCATTACGCGATATTGACACCGTCTACTTTATAACCCTCGAACGGTTGCCCAGCCGGGTGCAGCTGTTGCGTGACTCCGCTCTGCTGTAGCACTACAGGCCTGGATGGTTTGCTGGGTGCCGCCAGAATTCTACTCCAAGCTCTGCAGGTCTTTCCCGACCAGACCCACATGCCACTGGCGACTCCGATGACCAGCGACAGGAACAGCCTGAGCAACGCAACCTCGAGTCCTGCCGCAGCTCTGTAACTGCTCGGTCCAGGGATGCAGTTCTGAGACGAGCGGCAGTCCAGTGCCGCTAGAAGAGCGAGTGTTCTCCATCGGGGTCTGACGTGTGCCTCTCGCAGGGCACAAGCAAGGCTGCCAAAGGCTGGCAGTGCGTACAGGATCGCGAACACGCCCAGACGAGTCATCAAGCGCTCCAGTTTCGTTGCGCTGCGTCCAGCCAGACGGACAGCTCTTCGGACTCGGACGAGAGCTGAACCGGCGACACCTGCCAGGAAGCAGCCCAGTAAAAGGAGTGACGCGTTCGGGAAGACCTCGAGCCAGAGAGCAGACTCGTCGGAAACCTGGCACAGGCCTGTCAGCTCGTCCGCAGAGATGTTCCTGGAGATGAGCGTTCCTGAAATTGAGAATAGACTTTATTCAGTAATCGGTTTATAATAAAACACTTTTAAGAGCAGCCGACGAAAATTAAATTTTAAATCCTTACTGCAGCCGGCGCTTATCTACTCAAACAAGCTCAAGCCCCGTAATCCCTGAAAACAAATACGACGCGAGTGTACTGAAAACCGCTGCACAACTTCCATAACGCAGCAAAGCCCGAGCAAAAAGAGAAGCTTATAAAAACACCAAAATAATCCAACCGAGTATATATATAGAATATACTAATCCCCGACGAGAAGCTCTACTCCATATACTACATCACGCAGTTCGTCGGAAAAGCTCCGGCCACAGAGAGGATTAAAGCTCTAACCGCAGACTCCTCTCGCACTTACCTCCGGTGAGCAGGACAGGTAGACCCCAGGCAGCGGCGTGCAGATAAGCTGCGATGTTGTGCAGGGCTTCGCTGCTCCACTCGTTCCGTGCCGAGAGCAGCCAGCAACCGCAGAGGATCGTCCACCAGAGACTACTCGCCAGACCAAGGTAGTACCGACAGAGCCACCAGATCGTACAGGGTACACTGCGCAGACCGTCGTTCACCTGTAATAATGTTTGCGTCAAGTTAATAAATGTTCTTTTTTTTATACGTGTAATAGCAAACTCTGTAACTCGAGCTAATTGAGACATTAATAATTTATTACACACATTGAATAATTCATCAGATACCGAGTATGATACAGCTCATGAATAATTTCAAGCCTCGACTTGTAAGACGATAATCGTCGCTAATTCGTTAACATAAAAAGAAAAGGAAGAAGAAGCTCCTTATTACCGGAACGTAACTGGGTCCGTCGTCCTGACTTGCACAGCCGATACTCTCGGGGCCAACTGCACCGCGTATGATGTAGACCACGGAGAGGAGGTTGTAACACAGCGCCAGGAAGACGATGGGCCGCTCGGGATAACGAAAACGCGACGGCTCGACCCAGAAGGTGAGCAGCGTGAAGAGCGTCGAGAGGAAGCAAAGCCAAGCCCATCCGGTCATCCAGCGCTCGGCAAACCGCTTGTCCTCTGCACGGTAGTAGGCATCCTCGCCGCAACGTGGCACGCAGGAGGTCTGCAAGATTAAGATTCGGATTAATCGAGGTTGAATTTTTTAGTTTTTATAATTGAGTGTTGAGCGTATACAGAGAAGCATTGGTTGTGTTATCACACGACGCTATTGCGATAGGATAATTATATCCCCAGCGCGTGAACTTCGTTATCAATGCTTCCCGGATACTCGATAAATATACAATCAAGAACTGGTTCAGTTAGCCAGACACACGCATCGTTCAGGCACACGTTACACACGCACTACTTAAACTAGAATATAATAAAAAGTAAATAATCCAGAATAATAATTACCACAAGCATGAACGCGCGTATAGGATAATGTGAAAAACTCACAACGTCGACATAAGGCGTCTCGACAAAGTGCGCGGGACACTTCTGATGAAGATTAGCCCTGGGTGGCAGTGGCCTCGGTTGCATCGGGTGCACCAGAGGCCACTGTGCCTTCTGTTTGTCGTCATCCTCTTCATCATCTTCGTCTTCGTCTTCGTCCTTCTCTATATTCGACTGTTGTTGCTGTTGTTGTTCCTGATCTGGTTGGGCTTCCGAGGAGGATGACGAGGGCGACGTGACTGATGTGACGTCCTGTATCGGGAGGTTCTCTTCCGGTGGTGGCTGCACGCACAGCGTGTTACCTGCGATGATATTACAGACGTGTTATAGAGAGCGGCTGCCTTCTTTTATTATAGTGGAGCAAGGTTTTGTTGGGTCAGTAATTTAAGATGTTTCCGTTATGCTGGTACCTTACGATCAGTTAACGGTCATATTTTCAATCTATAAGTAAGACTATGATTTTTCCGTTATGCTTATGATAGTTTATCAAAATTATATAACTTCGCGATAAAGAGATCGGTAATTTAAAAAACATAAACGTCCAAAATTGAAAATCACAGTATATAATTATAAGAAACTCACCACTATCGGGAAACCGATCGCAGTCCAGCATATGAGGCCAAGGCAAAGTGAGATCCTTGAGTGTGTTCTCGCAGTCGCGTCTCACAGACAGACAGAGGGGTTTACAGGCTGGTATCTGCATGGCCACGTGCTCCGAGCAGACTGGAGCAAAGACCGAGCACAGGAAGAACCTCAGGTGCCGCGAGCAGTTGTAGTGGACCAGCGGCATCAGCTTCGCCAGCTGCAAGCAAAAGATACCGCCCTTTCATTAGTCAACGCGCTCTCCGATGTACCGCCGCCTCTAATTGAGGCTGCAGCTGAATCTTTCTTTTTTTTCATGTGTGTTATGTGTATATGAATACGTGGATCGCGATTCGAATGCGATAATTGCGAGGGGCGGGAGGTTATTAGAGGGAAAGTTTTCTAGGAGTTTTGTGTATACCGATTTTTGTGGATTTGAGAAACCGGTCATTTGTGTGTGTGCTTGTAATCATTGCTATAATGCTTAATGGCTGTACTTTCCTGAGGAGAGAAAGCTGTGTTATGCGTGTAGTGTATTTTATAAATATTTCTTTCTCACGCCGAGAAAAGCCGGAAAAGTTTGCTGTATTGAGGGTCTTATATTTATCATGCTAATTTAGTCTCATATCGAAACGATTTTATAATTGGCCATTCGATTCGGTATATATGAAAAGTTTTAATGGCCACTTGAGCAGATGAGAAGTTGCAGTACTCGCATCAACAGTTATGCGTCTTTTGTGTTATTACGAGTCATAAAGACGTTATATTAAAGCCCATAATACTCGAAATCAATTGAGCTATCGGTATATGCGCGTCGTTCCTTTTATGAGAACCGTAAAACGTAAATTAAAACCTTTTTCAACATAATAAACTCGAATCGAAGATAACGCAGAGACTTGCAAAATTCGCAATTCGACCGAACGTTTCGAAAAAGCAATATAACTCAAGAGCTCAATTATACATAAACTGCATTAAGAAACAAGGTTTCGAGCATATCGAAATCTCTGTTATCCTGCATACTCGTATGCAAATAAAGCTTTAATTTCCGAGCGTCCAATTTAAATATCGAATTCTATATATTACGACTGCAAGAAAAACCTCTTCGATTATATTCAATAAAAGCGAAGCGAGCACTTAGTACAAGGCTAAAGCCCGGCGTTAAATTAAACGATCGCTTCCTACTCTCGCAAAATCGCTTTCATATACACTGCAATATTCAAATACGAGACTCGTACATATATTCTCTCGAATTTCCCGGTAGCATCGCAACAAAACAGAAACAACCGATCAAAAATCGATAAGAGTACCGTAAGCCTCTTAAGAAAAGAAAGAAAGAAAGCAGCCCATCATCCTAGAATGAATCGAAAACAGTTCGTCCGCTCGCAAGGCGATAAAATAAAGAAGAAAAAATCCGTCGAGACGAAGACGAAGAAGAAGAAGAAGAAGGCAGCTCGGCGACTTGAGATATAACGAGCGGCGGGCATCAGGGGTAATTATCCCGCCCATTCTTCCCGCCTCTGCAGCCTAGTGTGCGAGATTCGCCCATTACCTCTCTCTCTCTCTCTCTTCCTCTGCCAAATTACAGTTCCCATGAAATTACGTGGCGAGCCGTAACTCCGAGAGCAGAGCCGCCGCGGGCAGCAGCGTGCGTGCGTCCTCCGGGATATTACTGCTTCTTCTTCTTCTTTTTCGTTTTGTCTATCTCTCTTGTGTGTACGTTTATGTCTCTTTTTCTCTCTCGTGCTGTTGTTTTCTGGACGGAAGGTGTTTTGGCCCCGAAAGATACACAGTGTATGTGTGTGTTTGGTGCGAAAGGAAAAGCTGTGCAGCAAGAGGTTAATGATAATGATAATAATAAAAGCGCGAGTGGTTCGTAAGAGACAAATTACTCTCGCTGCTGCACTTATTATTATCGTCGCATCGCGCACGGCTATAGGATTATTACACTCTCGCGGTGTGCAATAATTGCCCGGAATTATATATATACGCTGCAATTTCTCTGCTAGAGAGTGTAATTGTCGTCGTCGCCGTGCGAATGAGTGCAGCGAATAATCAAGGCGAATAATAATTTTCCTTTTCGCAATATCCCGCGCGGATAATATCGAATTGCTTTTTCATTGTTATTCTCTCGAAAGTATAAAAAGAAAAATCTCTAAAGCGCAAACGAATTCCTGCACATAACAAAGGACGGCGCTTCGAGTGCGACTATTATATTCGCGCGCTTTTCTCGAGAGAAGCTTCTTCCATCTTGACAATCGCTGGCGTTCATTCAAATTCACTTTTCGCGCGCCATTCAGCCGTAAGCGAGTACCGCCTTCTTGTTTTCGAGTGCATCTCGAGGATTATAGATACCTTTGTTGGAGTTAATTCTTTTCTCTCGACTGTTGTGATGTGGTTATTAAATTTGCATTATACATATACATTCCAAGCAGCAGCAACACTTCCATTTTTCCCATTATATAGGAAAAAGGCTGTATACGTGGTGTAGTATAGAATAACTAAAATGGAATGTCTCAATACAAAACAACTTCCCGGTTTCCTGAAAATCCTACTTCGCTACATACATCCTTCGGACGTTCTCCCGGTCATTACGACACGAAGCAGGATCGACGCTAAGAGCCGCTTAATAATACGGCGCGCGTAGCGCGTAACGACTTTTAAAAGACACCGCGAGCGATGTACATACTATACTACGCTGTATACGAGCGAAGCGAAGGAAGAGGAGGAGGAAGAAAAGAAACTGATGTATACAGCTTCAATACTCTTCGTTCGCCTGATGTGGTCGGTTTGGCTGTATACATGTATATATACGAAGCGTAGGCCGTTGCGGTTTCAATTTCATATAATATATTATATCGATCGAGAGAAAGAGAGGAAGAGAGATAAAGAAAGAGAGATGTATCAGCGATTTCCAATGTGCGGTTTTGCGGCGGATGGAGCTGCACCATCAGTTTTTTGGAGGAATCTCTGTTACGGTTGTTTGTCTTGTAAGACGATTTCCATTGGAATTATTCCTACAATACATAATCTCTCGAGTATATATAACCGCATTGAAACGTCGTCTCAGGACGACGCATCGATTCCCACAAGCCGTTCTTGCAACGAGTCGCAAAAAAAATTTTTCGCTCGTTAATCCACTATGTGTAGTACTGTATACAGATGAGCAATGCGTAGAGTCATCATCGTCGTGCACTGCGATAACCCTATATATCGATCAGAACAGATATGCTCATCGAGCTGCAGAGATAATTAAGACACCGTATATCATATATGCGTTCGTTCGTCATAGGTGTACCTCTGGTCATCAGTTTTAATTAGAAAGAGGACATACGCGCTCGTTATTCTTATCGATCGCAATTTTATAAACAAAATCCAAACGTCCGTCCAATCACACTGCACACATCTCGAAAGAAGCAAAGAAAGAAGAGAGGGAGAGAGACAAGAGACGGACATCGGCGGCATTGACTGATGTCTCCCTCCGTCAGTTCCTGTGCGCGCAGTAGCATATCAGCCGAAAACGTCCGTCCTTGCATCTCGCAAAATCTTGGCGGCGACCGGTTTCCACTTTACTGGGTCGCTCGCTCGCCTCTACTCTTTCTCTCGTTATTTCACGTTTTTTCCATCGCATATACTATATAGGTATACGCGCGCTCCATATAACCAAGAGAGAGAAAAAGGAGCAATCCAAGAGGAAGATATACGAGGTACAGGAAGAATACGAGGAGGAGAAGGGGCAGAAAGAGAGAGAGAGAGAGAGTGCATTTTAAATGCAGCTGACAGACAAGCGCGCGGTGCCGGAGCTACTGCGCAGAGACAACGAGACGTCCGTCTTCTGCGGGCTTCTTCTTGCCTTCCTATCCGCGCACTGTCGTCGTTCCTTTCTCCTCTTTTCTTTCTTCTTTTTCCCAACTATCTTTCTCTCTCCATCTCTCTCTGCTCTGCTCTGCTTCTCGCCTTCCTCTATACACGGCTACCTATTGCGCTGCTGCTTCTTCTTCTTCTTCTTCTTCTTCTTCTTCTTCTCTCGTCCTTTTCCTCCACCGCCGCCGCTTCCTTTTTTAGCTTCCTTTTCTCTGCTTCGGTCCGTTTCAGCAGCAGAAGCAGCTCTCCTTTTTGCGTGAGCGAACGGGCTTTGATACGTACCGGGAGCTCTTTTTGTTGCTCCCTTTTGTATGATGCCCGGTTTCTTTCACTAGGTATATATAACGTGTACACGCTGATTTCTTCGCCACCGCCGCCGCGTTTTTTCCCTCTTTCCTCCGCGTTTCTCTTTGTATTATTCGCGCACATTTTTGCTCGATCATCATCATCATCCCGCGATTTCTTCGATTCGAGAGAAGACTTTTTTTTTGCCTTAGGCTCGTGTATTACGGTGATGTAAGGAGAGTCGCTCGTAGAGCCGATACGGTTTTGGCAGGTGGAATATCGGGGAAATATATTATCTGATGAGCTTTTTGTCGTATCCTTGAATAATGCATCTATTGTAAAAAAAAGTATATAATATATTCAGAGTTGCGTTTGCGTCTAATGTCTATATACACGAGATTCTAAGAAAGTCGAAAAGCGCTCGCTTATCAGCCGCCCATCAGTTGACCGGCACATGCGCATTCGCGGAAGTCTTTCTTTAGCTATGCTCGTAAAGGCGATTACGCATTCTGCGCGTTTCTCGCGCCATTACGCGCGATTACGCGCCGAGAGAGAGAAACTGGAAAATTCGCATCTCGTGGGAAAGATATAAGACGTGGGAAGCCGAAAGGCATTGCTGTTCTTCATCTCGCGCTTTATTTTTCTTCTGTAGTTTGTACAAACGCACCGATGCGATGGTTTCTTTTATTTTATTATAATATAGACTAGGGAGAAATTGTACTCGTTATTATAGCTCAGACATTATTAGCGCGGATGGAATGAAATTTAGGACGAATTTTTTTGGTATGTCCTTGATTTGATAAACATATTTCGTAAATCAATATTTCCTCGTTTTAGATGTGATATGTTCGATATTATATGCTCCGAGCGACTATAAGCCGAAAGTTCGATGATCCTTCCAGCTTTGTACACACGCAGCTGTCGAGGCGCCTGTATACGTCCTCCACCTCTTCCTCCTCCTCCTCTTCTTCTTCTTTTCTACCTCTATACCTCCTCTTTTTGCTCGGTGTATCCGTCACGCGGGGCTCATTACGAGGGAAAAATCGCGGAGATTCTATGAATCTCGCTCCCGGATTCCGCGCTCCTTTCAATTTGCCGCGCTTTTTCGAGCGCGTAATGAGCAGTAGGTAACTATATACATTATATAGATATATACCGAAGAGCCTGCAGGTGGAGGAAATTACTAATGAGGATGTCGATTATTACGCGGGGCAGTGCGGGATGTTTTGTGCGATTTCTGTCTTTTTTCTCTCTTTCTCTTGAGCAGAGGAGATGAGGCTTTCAGCGTATCGGGGAGATGTTCTAGCGATGGAGTTGTATAGACTCTATACTCTCTCGAGGGACTGATGACTTTTTAATTGTGACTGACGACGAGTTTTTTATCGGTAAAGGGTTGATGGTTTTTCTTGATTATTTTATTTCTTTTTTAGCGCGTAGAACTATATAATTGGATAATGTTTCTATGATTTTACGTATAGCTTTCGCAACGGCAGCGAACGATTCGAACTTTCAAATAATGGTGCACGTTTTAAAATGTAAATTCCTCTCGAGCCGTATTATTTCGGCCTCGGTGATTACCTTTTAAAACCCCCATAATGCAGCGGGAGTCATTTCATCATTCGCTTCTCAGAGAAAAGGAATACCCTCGAGAGATTCTTCCAAAATCAATCGTGAATCATTATATATGTCTTTGCATAACAATATATAATAGTTTCCTCACGATACATATAAATATACAAATAAATCTAAATACCCTCAAAAGTTTCAGAACAAATCACACGACACGTCGTTCGGCGAAACAATTTGGCCGCGACGATGATGGCAAAATCCAGAAAATCCAGCGAAAAAAAAGTATAGACTTGACGCAAGAAAGTACGAGTAGCCTTTATTACGTCTTCGTCCAAGAGAGCGTAATTGCTGTCCTTAACGTTCCACCACATCCGGCCCGAGAAGCATCAACAGCAGCAGCAACAACAGCAGCACGTCAATTACAGAGCATCATGCGGCGCTCAAGAAACATCGCTTTTTAGGCTTTTGCCACACCGGAATATTTCTCTTCGTCCGCATCTCACACATACACAACTGCTCAGCTCCCAGGTGAGACGAAGGGCTGTGCGAAGGGACGTAGGCGTTACTGTCAATTATGAGTCCCGTCTATTCCCGGAAGGTTCGAAATTACAGACTCTCTCTCTCTACGAGCTCGAGACTTTGGTATACTTTCCTCTGAGAATCCTGCCGCCACCGCTACTGATGTCGTTGAAGCTGTATGTATGTATATACACAAACACATGCGAGCCTCATTTTTGCCTCGAAATCGCTTCTTTAGCTGATGCCTTGCCTTGAATGACTTTCTCTCTCTCTCTCTTTCGCTCAGGCTCTATTAGGTTTATTAATGCCAGAGTCTCTGATGTGAGTGTGTGCGAGAGAGAGGTATGCGCCGTTCCACGAAAGGTTACGGCTATGATCAGGCCCAAAAGAGCATTAAAATATAATATACACACACAGGGGAGCTTCAAAGTTAATTGAGTTTGCTCGACTGTGAAATTCCATATACTTCGAGAGCTTTACTGTAGATCTTTCATTTAATAGCTTTTTGTCTTTATGGTATACGGAAATTGACGTGAATGATATCGACGATATTTTAGATTTGTTTTATATCGATATAGAAATAGTCACACTTATATATAAACTTTCGTTTGTAATCGCAGCGAAAATAGCATCCAACCGTCCAGACCAGCTCAATTTATTAATTAAAACCTCGCATGCCACGACGCACTTTGTAGTACGTCGGCTCGTTGTCAATAAACATTTGAATTGAATTTAATTGAAAGCCGCAATTACGTGAAGCAGCCAATCAACTTGAAACTCGTTTAACAAATTGTTTAATTTCGCAAAGCGTATACGTATAGGGGTTGCGCTTCGCAGCAGTTTCCTACCCAAAAGTTTCGATCGCTCCATTCTTGAGGAAGTTCTGTATTCGTCGTCTGATTGGTCGATTAAAAAAGAGCGCGTTTGCTTTTATGTGCGATTATAGCAGAGATATTTATGCTTATTGTGTGATTTTAAATTAATGTCGATGGCCCACATTAATACTGCAAATATATGTTTAGGGTTCATAAATATCAAGTCTGCTTCAAAAACTCATTAAAAATGAGCCCATAATACGACATATATAGATTTTTATCTCCGATCTCATCTTCTGCAGACGAGAACACCATCGGGTCGTTCATCCGAACGCACGATCTGTCAGCAGGTTAGCTCTATCAACGCTTAATAAGCTTTGATTTATCAATTAATTTAAATACCTTTTTAATTAATTGGGACTTAACGTCGTCGTTAAGCACTATGGAGTTTAACTCAACTCATAAAAACTCTACTCGTTGAAGAAGAATTTTTCCGTTCTGCCAACGTCCATATACCAATCATTTATCCACGCTCTCAGCAACTTTCAAAAGCGACTCGATCCATTCACGTCGCGCTCTTTGTGATATGCCCCCGCGAGCGTCGTCCTCTCTCGAAAAAAAGTCTGTCCGCGCGCACAAGAGTCGATTTGTCGCGGCTTCGTGAAATCCGGAGCGATGATTTTTTGATTCCGTGATTTTTGCCGCTCACCGGCCGCTTATCTCGTCATCCTCTTCTCTCTCTTTTTATATGTCTCTCAAAGAGAAAGCTTTGTAACGATGAAAATTTTCAAATCAATATATAATTTTGTTGAATTTCAACGAGAACAGCAGCATTAAAACCTTTTGTGTTTATCTCAAAAACTCTCGAAAAGTAGACATATATTTTCTTTTGCCTCGAAGCTATACGTATACGCAAACGGCAAAGTTCTCTCGTATAATATACTTTTACCACATCCCGAAATTCTTTGCCGAATACATTAACCGTAAAAGCCTCATCGCACTCACAATCAAACCGGAAATCTACAATCCAAAACACATGTAACCATCGGCCATAAATCCTCTCTCTCTCGTCGCGGTTCGCAGGTAAAAAAGGAAGGCCAAAACCCGAAATGAACGAACGCGAAAGAAAAGAAGAGAAAGATAGGCCGCGCAGCGTCAGCGGCAAAGATCACGGAATCAAAAAATCGCCGTGTCGAATTTCACGAAACCGCGACAAATCGACTCGCAAGTTTTTACTTCGCCTTTTGTTTGTTATATTATCTTCCTGGCGTTAAATGTTTAAATCATTAAAGCTATACAAGCGCGACTCTTTACAAAAGCATCGAGCTTATAATATAGGCAGTGTAATAACAATCGATTAATTCAATCCGCTATATACTTTATTAATATAATCGGATGAGCGTGCTTATAATCCCTCTTTATTCGCCGATATGCATAAATCTCCCGTCGAATAATCTAAATTCAGATTAGCGTCGAAACCAATCACGCGATACATTTCTTTTTTACGAAAACGCGAAAAAAATCAGCCTCGCCAACACTCACACACACTAGGTCTTCGACCCGAGCTCATCTCCTGCACTGAAGCACAGCACACATGCTTCGACCGAGGCAATTACATCGGATTCGCGCTCCTAGGTGTACACCAGGCGCCTGATGTGAGATTATCGATTTCTGGAGTATCATACTGCAATCTACCCCGATCTCTCAGCCGCGATAAATAGAGCTGGGCACAGAAAGAGTACATTCGTACAATTAGAGCTTTTTATTTTCGGAGTCGGCGACGATGACGATCGGTATCATTATGTCGCACGAAGTGAATTTTCTCGCCTTCAAAAATCAGACAACTTTGATGCATATATAACATAGTATACCCGACGAAAGTTCTTGACCCGCAGTAGACTCCGGAAAAAAGAAGAAGAAGAAGAACTGAGCGACAATCTCCCAAATCCTAAATAAAGAAGCTCGGAATAAGGAAGACGCCGTTAAAAAAGAAGACTATGGAGCAGCGACGAAATAGAGGGAAAAGGAGAAGAAGAGCGGCTCAGCTGCCAGAGCCGACAAAGCGAGACGGTTCTTACACACACGTGTATATATATACATATATAGTCTACGTCGCTGATCCTCAGCTCTCCTCTCTCCTCGTCGTTGCGGCTATAAGAGAGAAGGAAGCGCAGTCGGGGCTATTCAACCGGCCGCCGCTACACACTCTCAGACGCGCATATAGCTTGTAAGTGTATATTCCGTCGCACAGACTTATTTCTTATCATCGAGGACACACGGGTTATTGCGGCTTTTCTAAATTTGTCTAAAAGTCCGACCTTTTTTTCCAAAGCTATATATGATATGGTATAAGTATTATATATATAATATTATAAAGCCGGGGCTTGTACCGACTTCTCGGAAGTCGAGATTTGGAGCGCGTGATGGAGTGCGCGGACGCGTTTTTTTCGGCGGGAAATTTATGAAGACTCCGATGTCGCGCTGATGCACTCTGAAAATAAACGTAGATGAATCCTAGAGCTTATAACACAGAGTGCATAACTAATGATACGCGGTTAGTTACACTTTTTTGTGTATTAGGTACATCTCGCCTAAAAATAAGTTCGACGGCATCGGGCTGCTTTTTCCAAATATTTTTAAAACATCACGCATACCGCTATAGCTGTATACATACATACAACATCTCCTCTCGCATAATATGCTTCTTCGTCCTTATACACACCGCAGGAGAGAGAGAGAGAGAGAGAGAAAGAGAGGCGCGGCAACGTTCGGTTTTCATCGCGAGAACAATGGGGCTTTAATGAAGGGCCTCCGTCCGGCATATATAAACGGAGGCCGCGGAGAACTGACCTGAGGGGGCTATATAATATACTCTCGCGCCTCGAAAAACCGGTGCATCGAGTGAAAGCCGATCGTTTTTATCGAATGGAGTGTTCTGTGTTGAATTTATAAGCGAAATTATTCGATATCAATTCAGATGAATAGTCGAAAAATTAAACTAATTATCGCGGAATTATCCTCGCGTTCCGTTCAATCCTCAATTCTCTTCCTTCGTCCTTTTTCTCGTTTACGCGCGCACACACCTTGTATAACTCTTCCGCCTCGCGGCCTCTCTCTCTCTCTATGCAGCGAATATAATACGGCGATACACGCACACGTTGCCGTTTATAGCAACGGAGAATCCCGCGGATGGCTAGATAGATTAGAACTATTATATTATATGCAGCGCGGGAAAATGCCTGGGCTTCGATTTAGGCTAATTAGATTTATTAGGCTGCTCTAGCTTATAATGAACGCGGCTGCAGCTGTAATACACACTTAAATATCAGATGAATAAACTCCGAATAAGTGAAGGATATAAAGTCAAATAAATATTCCAAGTGTGCCGCAAAACCGAATTCCCGCTCTCGATCATGCACAGCGCGATTTCCGATCGTAAAGCTCGCGCGCGCCAGGATTTTACAGCCCTCAAACAGCCGCGCCCGTGCAGCGCGCATTGCACAAAAGAAGAAGAAGAAGAGAAGAGAGACAGAGACAATCCTCAAACACACACGCGAGAGAGATAAGACGACCGCATTCCCGAGCTATATATCCTGATGCTCGCGTATAAGGCAAATCCTTTGCGCAAAAACGCCCGCGCTCAGCTGATAAATACTCATACCGAGAGAAGACTATTGACTTTTCCCAGCTCTTATGGTACCTATATAAACGTGTATAGGAAGACCCATAAAACCGCATCAGCGGAGACACCGCGCCTGTAAGGATGACGAGAGTGTATGTGTGTGTGTTTACACGGGACAGAATCCGCCGGTGTATAGAACGAGTCACAAAGTTTTAGCTCTTGGAAATTCGATACTTTCCCCTCACAAGCGCCGGCGGTGTGTGCTTGCTTTGGGGAGAAAAGTTTGCTTTTGTAAGTCGCGACGGCTTTATTTTGCGTCGATATGTTTTCTATATATACTGCGCTGTTTGACGACGATCGGTTCCGACCACGCGGGTCTTCCTTTTCTTCTCTTTCCCGGGAAAAAATCTGTCGGTGTCAGATTTCAGTGTCTATGTATACGCATACGACAATTATAACGCGCAGTAAGATTATCAAAATCGCTCATTATACGCGATGAGAAGAAAAAAAAAATACTCATCCCTTATCTCATCGGCTTGAGCAGCAGACAAAAATCGGTCCAGCATATCCCGGCGGCACTATCAGCGCGCTCTACAAATTGCCGCTGCCATTAAGCTCTCGGCCGGTCTCATCCGCGATAAGCCTAATAGCGGCCGGTCGATAAAAGCAAATAAAAGCGAGAAGCGCGAAATCCCCCTCGATTATCTTCCCCTCCTCTCTCACTCTCTCTCTCTCTCTCTTGATTCTCTCTTCGGACCCCCGGTTTCTCGGAAGAGGATAGAGAGCAGAGAGAGAGAGAAAAAAAGGGGCAAGCCGCCGGTATACGTCGCTCTCTTATATATATCAGAGGAGCAAAAAGCGAAGAGGAGCACCGACAAAACGCGAGGGAGAAAGAAAAACTGTCAATAAAGGATCGCCCAGGTGGTATAGGTATGTAGTATACATATATTTTCGGAATCGAGGTTTTTATGGAGCGCTGCAGTCGTCGAGTTTTTTTGAAGGGATTTCGATGCGACTGCCTCGATCGGATGCGTTCTTTTGCTTTTTTTCACGTGGAACGTCGACGATTTTCGAGCGGTTTTAACGACTTTGAAATCCGTGGAGTGGAATTTAACTTGATTGAAATTTAGTATCGCTTCTGTAGGTATAGGTATAGAGGGCTCAGGTAAATGATTATTTTTGGTCTGGCTTACGTGTTGTTGTCGTGTATCATTCTCGACTCAGACTTACCTAGAACAAACGAAAAGAAATCATTAGTACATACATAATTATATATCTACATTAAGTTAAAATCACACTCGCAACAATTATACGCAATTAAATCTCAATTTCACGAAATCTCCCACAATCGCAGGCAAAACACAAGCAAATAAGGCGCACATCAGCAGATAAAGAGCGAACTGCGGTGCGGGTATATAACGACGTAAGAAAGCGCAAGAAGAGAGAATAAGAAGCGGAGGAAATCGAGATAACGTCAAGTCCTCGGGGGAGTACTCTGTCGAATTTTTATGCCGACGGACTTCCAAGAAACGTCCGGGAGTCAATGCTCACTATACGGCGGATGTGTATGCGCGCACACACACACGAGAGAAAAGAAAAGGGACGGATGCAAAAAAAAATAAATGACGGACACGTAGGTCATTTGAGCGACATGTTCGCTTCGAAAAAAAAGTTTCATTTTCTGGGCATAAGAGTTCTTAATTATTTACGCTCGCTGTAATAATACTCTATATAGTTATATCGATGCGCCCGATCTTATCGCCGGTGTAATACCGGCGCGCGCGGCATCAAAATAAAAATCGCTCACAATGCGCCGTCATTAGTCGGAATAGAAAGGCTGCTCGAAAATGTGCATCAGCGCTCTTATATATAGAAAAATGGGTACGCGCGGCGCTTTCAAAGGCGCAGATAATTTGCGACGGCCGCCTATACGACTTTATCGGCATTTCCTCTTCTTTCTCTCTATCCATCTATATATATACACTGCACACACACGCACTACTATCCCCTGCGCAGAAGATAGCTAGCGGACGGCTGCAGTCGTTATCGAGGAAACGACGAGCGGAGGCACGTTCGTTCTGCGGTAGCCCATTTGCGCCGGCTTTTTTTCTTTTTTTTTCTCTTCTCTATTCCTATATAGGTATATATTCCTACGCAGAGAAAGAAAGAGGATTTGCTTGCGCGCGATCGTTATATTCGGTCGCGTCTTCCGCATCGATCGGCGCAGATTTTTTCTTTCTTTTCATATTTTCCCTCCGATACAGCGAGAGAAAAATTCTTCGGTGTAACCCTTCCACGCAGCTCTAGCGCGCGGTTTATTGTGCGATTTTCTTCGTATAGCGTGTACAGCTATCTCTTTCGTGCTGTATTGGAAAGAGCCGCCGCTCGCGCCTAGAGCGAGTTTTATAGGCGTTATTATATGGTTTATGACGCTCGAGGCTGTAATGAGGCTCGCAGCTAGCTCTGTATGAGAAATTATTATTTCGCGGAGAGAATTCATAACTGCAAGTCGGCGTGTGTCTTTAATGAAATATACATACACACACGCGCGCGTCGACGTGTGCAAGCAGGTTAATTGCTCGAAAAAAGAAGGATCTCAGAGAAGCATATAAAAAAGATCGCGATAATCAGAGCCGGCCAATTTGCCAAAAAACCTCCCGGCTTTTTTACGAGCATATAGCAGCGCATCCTCCAGCTCCTTTTTCGGATATATATACGCTGCAGCACTTATCGGACTACACGCTCGCGTGTATATATATATGATAAGTCTACACTGCGGACGCACTCTCCGATTAACAAACTCGCGAGAGTAGCCCTGCACAGTATATGTAATATATATAAGAGAAACGAGGGTAGCGACTAGCTGCAGCATTGTTATCGCGCAAGCTCGCCTCTCGGACGATAATTCGAGCTGCTGGTCTCCTTCCTCCATTAAGGAGACCCTGTGTACGTGTGTGTGTGTATATATAGACACACGTGCGGAGAAGCAGTTAAACGCCCGCGCACGACAAGAAAATCGCATTAAGCGGACGCGCGTTTGATGCTCGCCGCTGGTAGCGATGCTGTCGCCCTCATCCTTGTGGAGGTCGAGTACTGGACGAAGTTTTTGTCGAGTTGGAGCGTTTGCTCTCGCTTCTCTGATCGTGTAAAGATGATGGGCTGCAACGCAGAGTGTATGAGTGTCTGATGAGATGGTTTGCTGTTTTCGTTGAGACAACTTACTTTTTTTTATGCGGGCGGACTATCGTTTTGAAGTTGAAAGGATAATTATGTGCAGGCCGATTTATTGACAGTCTTTACACACCAATGCTATTTTTACATCAGATCGTACATTACATATAGGTTAGTCAGATTTAAGATGAATTTTCACTTTGAATATTATAATATCTGGCTTTTCGTATAGAGAACGACATCGTCATAAAGGTGCACGTAAAGAACCTGATATAAACAAAGGTGTCGTAAAAATTTAACAGCAGCCAATAGTTTTTTTTGTGAATAAACAATCTCCAAGATAATCACAGTACTTTTTTTATAAATGACAAAAGGAGCAGCACAGTAGGAAATTCTTGTACATTTAAAACATCAGGCAATCGTATGTAATCAAATTTTAATTCGCCATGGTTGACTATTATTTTGCGATACTGACTTCATTTCAATTTTGCTTCATTTGTCAACCATGTATTGATATGGCATTCGAAATAAAACATTGCAAAATAGGTTTTCAACATACCAACAACTATTATAATTGGTATATGTCATTTTAAAGTATTCTTAAAGTTTTATATTACTCTCTTATCTCTAAACCGGTATTTTTGCTTTTCGTGCCGATCTTCCGGAGACCTGATCCGATCGCAAGGTAATTAATTAGAGGCGCGGCCATCAAGCGCTTGCTTAATTCTACACAGTCAAATTAGCAAGTGGTCGTCGCGCGATGCCTTAAAGTAACATTTTAAATGATAGCAGGTTAATCTTTGAAGCTTTAACGTTAAGCAGTTAAAGAAAACTTTAATGCCATCACAGATACATTTAAAAATTAATTATCGCATACATTAAGCAAAGTCAAAAAAACTTCACTATCGCATTTATCAAAGACCGATAATATAACGGCAAAATAAAAATCCCGCGCAATCTCGAGTTTTTTTTTCTCAATCGGTTCATTAAGCCGTCCTCTTATCTCCGCATCGCTCGCGCGCGTGCACTTTTCTGTCATGTTCCGGCTCTTAAATCCCCCGCGCGCCATATCACCGATATAACTTAATCCATTAGCGCCTCCACTTTTGCTAATTACCGATCAACATCGGAATTTCAAAACCGCACTGTACTACTCCATTTCTCCATTATTCAGCAAAAAAATTCTTCGATATAAAGCTCGCCGCACTAAAAAAAAGAGAAGGCAAACCTCGAGACGAGCAAACGTCGTCAGCCGTCAGCGCGACTCTTAATTATCAGTGCAAAGAGAAGCCGCGCTACTGATGCGATGTCCCGCTCGAGATCTCTCACGCAGCAGCAGCGACTATATGGTATACTCCTACGCCAATATTTTCCCCTCTACAGAGAGACGGCGACACGAGAAAGAAGGATAAGTTCGAGGTTCCGTGCCGTGTATGTGTTTAACGAGCTCGGGAATCTCGCGTCAAGATTGTGTGCTGCACCGACGTCTCTTGGTATACACAGACACACACATGAGAGTCGAGGAAGGTATGGTATTTATAGCGTGATGTGCACCGAGAGAGCGCTCGGTTTTATTATCGTAATAACATTAAGGCGGTCGCTTTTGAAGCCTCGTCGTATACTGTATATATATGCAGCAGACGCGGCCTACTCTGACGAGCGATTCGACGTACGTCTCTTTTTTCCAGTGTCTCGCTATATACTCGGCCTTCACTGCGACGATTCGATCGCTGCAATGATATAGAATATCCTATACCTATCTCGTGTGTGCTAGAAATATCATTCCAATTTTCGCAAGGCAAACTTTCTATACTCTCGTGCGCTCCCATTATACGAACGTATATAACGAGTAAAAAAATTCGTTGCTCTAATCACGTTCTCGAAATTTTTTTTCTCCTTTCATGTGGAGGGACGTGTATTGTACTCAAGGCGAAGCTCACGAGCGAGATCCTTGGCTGACTGCAGTACACGTGGGGTATATATACAATACACGCTTCACTTTTTATTACAAGCAAATGACGCGCGGTGCAGTATATGCACACATCTCACGACGACGCGAGTTTTGCGATTATGTGCATAGTCGCTCTGATGTTTGGGACGACGAAGCAGAGCAACTGCACAGCAGAAGAAAGGGACGATGAAGAGATAAAGAAAGAGTGTGGAGAAGAAGAAGAAGAGATGTAGAGGCGAGGAATGATGATGGCTGGCTTGATTACCAGAGAAAGGCCGTTTTAGAGCTTGGTCTTAAAGGAGTGCATCAGGAGTGCGCTTTTGTGTGTATACACGAGACATTTTTAGTTTAATGCAATATTGAGAGGTTCAGTGTCGCCCGGGACATAAACTGTTGTCGGGAGCGAATGTTGTACCTCGAGAGTTTACAAGGCACGCAGCGGTGTTTACCTAATCGCTCTCGACTCTCTCTACCTGTACATGTAGCGGTATTTTTATATCGCGAACAGAGTAATCAAAGTGCCTCGCGCGCCGTGAACCTTGCGAGCAGACCGTGCAGTGCGGTATATACGATGATAAAAAAAAAGAAAAAGTCGCCGTGTTTTGTTGACCGAATATAAAATTGAATTATGTCGACGTTGATGGATGTCTCTGCGAAATAAGTATAATGAACCTTGTAAGAAATAATAAATTCCAGTATAGGTCAAAAGCGTACCGAAAGCCATGGCGACGCGACGGCAAAAACTAATCATTCCATCTCTCTCGCAACAATTTTCTCCGCGGAACAGCTGAAATTCACAGCGACAGACATGAAGTATCATAAAGTCCCGCAGCAGCAGCAGATAGCTCGTAATTATACCACTCGAGTCGCCTCTCGTAGCGTTAATTGATCGCCGGACGACGATGAAAAGCGCCGCTCAAATATAAGGGGCAGTATAATTATTTTCCATCGCGCGCATACACCGGCTAATTACGCGCTCCGTTATTACATATAGATGTGTGTATAATGCAGGCACGCGAGGCAATTTTTTTTTTTCTGGCTCGGTTCTTATCTCACGGAGAGTATAAAGCACTCTCGCGAGCTTTTTCAAGAGCTCATGCGGTTATATTATACTTATATTTGGAACGAGAGCGGCGTTGCGCAAAAATTTGTCATATAGTTAGAGCGACGATGGAAATAGCCGTCTGGGAGAGATAAAAATCGCAACATTCTTTCGCGCAGTAAATTGGACTGAATCAGCCATCAACATCGCGCGACGATCCCACATCAGAGGAGGCATTCCTGAGTACTATATGTGTGTATATGCGTGTTTACCTAAAAGCCGGCCGTCGCATTGTCTATTTGAGCTGAAACGCACACAAGAGAGCCAATATAACCCGGCGCTCTCGCGTGTATTTCAAGTGGCCGCGCCGAAATGAAAAGGCAAAGACAAGCCGGCGTGTGTATATACAATATGTACACGTTATTCTGCGGGCAAAGCCAGCGGCAGCTGTTTCTCTCTCTCGCTATGTATATGTATATCACAGTATATGCGACTTGTGCATCAGCGTCGTCGGCGTTTTGGAGTCATTATTCTGAAAGCTCGGGGAGTTTGCGAGGACTGCAAATGGGGCCGTTTTCCCGGCTTGCTTGAGAGCTTATTTATGGAGCAGGCTCCTTCTTGTTTTTCAGAATTTTCGTTGTATACTTTTTGAGCTTTGTGTACCTATATACATATAGAGAATAGAGGCTATTTAAAAAATTGATTACTCATCGACTACATAACAATTGCGTCAAAGTAAAACAGCCGCGTGCAGTCGATGCAAAGAGAAGCCAAAATATATACATTATAAATCATCGAAGGACTTAAACACAACCCGTTGTGTCCAGCGGCGACGCACGTGTATATTAGTGTAGCACAAATTTCTCGCGCTCCTCCTCTCGTTCCGCGAAGGCTAATTTCCAAGGCGAGAAGATATTCATCCGCCTGACACATCTCTTACTGCCACGCATCAAAGGGCCGCACGCGATTCGCCGCGACGATGACGCGTCCTGACGTGGAAAGCCGAGAAAAATAAAGGATTATTATTATATGTACCGCCGACGACGTTACTTACACATCTCTCTCGCTTTCGCTTCGTGTTAATTCCGCAGCTATGCTTTGTGAGATATTTCAGCGAAAATATATATATAATCATAAGACGAGAGCTTCCGGTATTTAGACTTGAGCCTACGACGAGAAATTTCGAGCGATAACTCAACGGCAGTAAAATTCCGCACAATAAGTCTACGTAAAATTTAGACTCTCGCGCAGGAGATGAGAAGAGGGACACTTATGAAAAATGACTGTCTCTCAACGAGCTACTGCTGCAGAATTGAGTCTCAGGCGAGCACAGGATATAATAAAATCGAGCGTGACACGCGAAAAACGACGAAAAAGCTATAGCAACTCCTTTGATGCGGCCGTTAACGGCGCGGACAGCTGAGTCCACACACACAAGTCGCGTATGTATATATAGGTGTACTAACGCGCGGCCGCACGTCTGGACTGCGAATCACAAAGTTGACGGCTGCATTTGCATGACAAAAGCGAAGGTCGCCGCACGGAATTTTAATTCGCGCGAGCTTTTCGTGCATTGAGTTGTTCATCTCATCGTCATCAGCTAGAGGGTGCGTTTTATATTGCGCAACGAATTTGTGGAGAAAGAATCGCGCATAAAAATTCTGCGCATCAGCTGCTCTCGGAAAAAGAGAGGCGGAAGCGCGCTAAGTGGTCCGCGTCGGGGGAAATAAACGATCCGCGACGATTAAAGTCAAAAGAGCTGCTCTCGCGCGCAAGTGCTCTCGACACGTGCTGCTTGCAGTCGCGCTTTTGACTTGTCTCTCTCGCTCTCTCGCGGTCTGACGCCTCGTCGGGGGCGGAAAGGAAAAAGAGTACAAGTCCGCGGGTGAGATCAAAGAGCTTTGCTGAGCAAACAAGCCACTCTTCGAGAGCTCCTCTGCTGCTGCTGCTCTTTAAATAATTCTGGAGTAGTTCGTGTATTAGGGAAATTGAGCAATATATATATAGCTTTTTATGAGCGCAATTCCTTTTTTTTTAATTCTTTTCATCTGCAGCGCGAGAACAAACTCGAGGGTAGTCTCACGGTTTTTTAAGAGGCGTTAATTCATTGAACCTGCGATAGATTTCTCTGGCGTTGGGTGCAATAAAACTTGATATATCTATAGCAAACAATCGACACTATACAAGAGTCATCACGCAACGAGACGCCGCATCGTATCTCTCCGCCGAAAAGCTGTGTGTAATAAATCCATCAGGTTTATAATCATAAACAAACAGCCGTATGAAGCGCGAGACGGAAGATGAGTTATAAAGATGCCAAGGAAAAAATAGCTCACTCGCGATAGTTGTCCCACGTAACAAAACAATTATACACTCTTATACATATATAGGTGAGTGTCAATAACGAAATATCTCTCTCCCTCTGTCGTGCTTATCTCTCTCTCGGCGTTATAACGCTCACATATGTATTGTATATACCTATGTATCGACTGCGTTATCACCGGCGACGGATGATTTACAACGGAACAGCGGTGGCGGCGCAAATGAGCCCGCGGTGCTTTTGATGGCTTATCGACGTTCGTTATATACATATAGGTTCGCTGCTCTCTTATATATACAGGTATACCTGCAGCAACTTATTTTTTCGCTATAGGCTGTGTGTGTGTGCTACGTACGAAAATAGATACGATATTATTTGGAAAGACGTTTCCTGTTGGCTACGATTCAAGCGTTTTCAGAAAAAAAAAATATTCTCTGGCAAATCGTTGTATATCTACGCAACCGACTACACATGTACATTTTCTGTGCAGCTGTTGCGTCACGATGTTCTCGTTTTTTTTGCGTGGACTCTCCTCACAGGTGCATCATATCTCCACACTCATGGCGCCTCGACTTACGAAATCGCTTTTACGATTGACGTAACGCTCTCTACTCGTGCACGCTGTATATATATATACACTATACACAATGCTCTTATAGATAAAAGGTGAAAATTGGTCTCGTTTAATAATATAAGCGAGGATAGAGTCATGAAGCAAAAAAAGAAAGTGCAGTTGTGTCGGAGCCTTTGATTTACGATCTCGTAATCGTCCCAGCACTTCCGATCGAGGTCACCGCCGCATACGTGTTTCCGCGTCGAAAGAATACTGCACGTATGTATGTATATACATACAAGGTATAGCAAACTGGCTATTATCGCGAAATTAGAGGCACAGATCGATTGCTGCATGGGCTTATTCAAGTGTCCGAGATCGTTTAAAGAGGAGACAGACAGGCTGTCGCCGCTTAAACCTACTTGCTTTTATTTCGGGAGATCAATGAGGCCACTTTCGTCTCTTCGCGCAAACGACAAAGCTGTTTGGTTTCGAAATTCTTTTCGAGTCGACGCAATCAACTGCGGTGTATTATTCTTTTTTTTCGTTCTTCTGCGCGAACGAGCTCGCCGAGAGATATTACATTTTAATTACGTTTTATGGTTCGTAAATTATACCTTCGCGATTCCATTATACTCTCCGTCTCCTGTTTATATTCATTATTCAATTCCTTTCTTTATCGTATAATTTATATCTCTATATACGTGTACAATATACTATTGCGATTTTAATGCACAGCGAGCCGTTAAACAATCGTATAACGGCTTTCTCGGCGGCCATTTGGCTTTTAATCATTAACTTATATTACGCCGCACGCGTATACCGAAAAGAAAAATTTATATATGTCACACGAAAAATCGTTACAAACATCCGGTCGTCACGTACGCGTACATCCACCCCCTCGCATATCCATTCAAACAAAATATTCATACGCAGGATCTCTGATGCTTAAATAAGGACTAATATTCGTGCTGCTGATGTCTCTTTGTGTTTCTTCGTCCATATACTTATACATATACATATATACGAACGTTTAAAACGTCGTTCTGGCAGCAAGACGAAGGGGAGAGAATAGTTTACGAGGCGTTTCTCGTTTTCGTTTTCACCGCGCGTAAAAACGCGGGGCGGTAGGCATAAATCACAAATTAATATCAAAGTGTATGTGCATAGGCCGGCGGCTTATTATTGTGCCGCTATATGCTTTCTTTTGTCGCGATAAGATGCGGGACTTGTTTCTACAGTTGATGTGTAATAATAATAATAATATGTGCCAGGAATAGGTCGAACGATTATTATTATTGAACAATTAGTTCGATCGTCACGTGCTCCGCTAATTGCGAAATTTATCTTCTGGACGAGGTATTATTATTCACCGGCTAATAGAACACGCATTGATCCGTCGCTATATAATTAATTATCATTACCTAACAAGAGCCATAAATACACTATATAGATACAAGAAGGCGCGCAAGGCCGCGAAATCGAGAGACGCTCGCGCGATCTAATCTCTCGTGTCTCCTCTGTATTATATTATAAAATCGAATCAATTGTATTTAAGCGCGAGCGCACTCGTTTATCTGTCTGAAATCATATTTATTGCCCACTAAATCAGATATATAAGCGCCGTCGTAAACCTCCGATATTATTATTATTATATACTAATACATACGCCGCGCGTGAATATAAGCAAAACCGCAAACTAACGAATTCTCACTAACGATCGGCTCTAGTGAAGCGATAAATCAAGGAAAAGTCGGAACGCTTTTCCGCTGAGAGAGAGAGTAGAGCCCATTTCGGGCTAGAGCAGATGAGCACATCTGGGCAATAGGTATACCTAATACCGATGTAGGCAACGGTGCATTCACAATCCCTCCTTTTTCTCGCCTGTAATACCTCTAGGATCGTTGCCGCCGCCGCTGCCGCTAAAGGCCGTCTTTTTCTCGGCGAGTGTATGTCTATGTATATCTGTGTGTGTATGGCTTAGTCGAGCGTTAATAAACGATCCGAGATCAAAGCCGCGGCCGGAGAGCATCTCAGCTCTCTCATTAGCGGCGATGAAACGAATCGAATCATCCGAGCGTATATATATTATACTATACGGACGTGTGTATAAGATGCGGCGAATTTTCGTTGAATCATATAAATTTTCGAGTATTCAGAACATGCTTAATTTTGCTTTTTTAATGTAAGTGAAAAAAAGATCGGTATGATATTATTGTGTTTCCTTGATAAAGTATATGTTTTATAAATACGGGTCAACAACGGTTGCGATCGCAGACTTATTGTAATAGAGCGCAATTAATCGCGAAAAGGAAGATCCCCTGAGAGAAAGAGGGAAAGTTTTCATCGCATGAAACAAGTGCTTGCGGTCTATTCATGCGATAGCGTCACCGCATGAAGCCAATTTCACGACGTCTATAGGTACCTCTCTCGTGCGTTCGCATCATCATCATCTCGACGACCTGTTCATTCATGCGGGCACCGGGGACACGGAATAAATTTTAACTCCCGCGATGACGTGATTCATTCATGATTTTAAACCGACTCTTATACAGCTTATATATATTGACAACCAACTCTTTTAATTGGATCCCCAGACGTGACCTCGTCACCTGTCGATCTTAGCCGAAAATCGAACGTCGTTTTCTCCTCTCTGATATATATATTATGTGTGCAACACACGTGTGTACATAACATATACACACGCACGATCGATATGCGTTTGCGAAATTCCCTTTTACGCGCGCGATACGTACTCGAGATTTCGATTATGTATACACAAGCTGAAAGATTCTCGTTAGAGCCGGTGAGGTTTGGGAAATCGGCAGGATACCGATGTATATAAAAATATGGCGATTGAGCAATGTTTTCGTTTTCTAATTAAATCTCGGCGTGGTACAAGGAAGCCAAAAAATTGTATATATACGGACAGAACGGAAATATATAATAAATAAATAATCTACACGGATAGGAAATAAAGTGACCCGTAACGCGCGTTATCTCGCTGGTCAACCAGTTTTTTTACGACTCTCCTCGACAAAAAGAAACAAGCACTCATACATACACATCACCATCCCCTCGATCGTATATACACCTAATCCTCCACTCGAACAAAAGACCGCCCCGAGATTCGATGGAAACTACGCTTCCTGCAATCCCGCATATAACGTCTACTCTCCCAAGTATACGTACAGACAACAATATCTCACGCGACATTGCGTCACTCTTTCTCTTTTCTCTCGTTACATATAGTATAGCCGATCTCGCGCCGGGTGAACTCGAGCGTGTCCTCCTTCCTATATACAATACATGCGTGAAAAGCCGAAGAGATGTACCATATTCGATTAGACGGACGGAGCTGCGCGTCTTCTTCTTTTTTCATTTCATACGCTTCGATCGTTAAGTGACCCATTCTTGTAGCGCGCGCGAGCGATGACGATCAAGATCTCAAAGACGCGTATATACTATACACTGCAGCACTGGCTGATGGTCGACTCGACAAAGGGGCCGATGCATTTGCAGCTGAGCGAGATGTAAGGGAGCGATAGCGAGATGTATATAATATAATACTAAGTCGTCATGCTGTCTTTGCATCTTTCGGCTTTTTAGCTCGAGAGCGAGAGCTTCTTTGTGTATTATTACCCTGATGTATATTCGTTACGGTATATAAATGTGTAAGTATATATCTGTGATTCAATTTCGAGCAAATTGTATACAGGACACGTGTGCGCAAAGATCGAAAACAACACATAACCGATTTTCTTCTATACGTATAAACTTCTGTCAACTCGTATCCGTATACTCGATTTCGTAGTATAGAGCGTCGACGGACGACGAGTAATAAAAAGATAGATCTCTCGTTCCCTTTTTTTTGCGCGCAAAAGCGGAGCAAAACGATCGGCAAGGATGCCACGAGATCAAAGCCTAGCTCCATCCTCTTCTCTCTCTCCCTTCAAGAGATTCCAAGAGATCGAAGCTGCGCACTCGATTGCCTTCTCTCTCTCTCCTCTGCACACTTGTATATAGAGATCTTGAAGGACGAGCGCGCTCGATTTTAATGCGGACTGACCGCGTGCTTCTTCTTCTTCTTCTTCTTTTACGCTGCAGTAAAAGGGCCTGACGTGCGCTGAATGGCGATCCGGACACTTTTCTCTCTGATATACATACCGATTTTTCTTTTTTCGCAGCCGAGTTTCCGAGATAGAGAGAACGGTATATATAATTCTTGCAAGAGCTTGTTTTTCAGTATTTAATTTGCGACACGAGTCGTCGGGCGGTAGCTCGCTGACGTTGTAATCTGATTATAATACCGATTTTCTATAAAAAGCACGTGCATCATTGCTCGCCGAAAGAAACTGAGATTTCAATTTTTTTTGTGTGTATAATATCGATCGGTATCAATTTCGCGCGATAAGATAATGTAAACAAAACGTGTCGTCGACTTTTATGAATGGCGGCGCGTCGATGTGTGATGTGGATTGAAATAAGAGAAAAAAAATCTAATATGGCACTGGCTGACGTAATTTTTTGGGAATAAGCTAGTTCGACCCCTTTGTTGATGAGTGTATCGGTTTCGCGGTGAATATTTAGGACCCGGAATTTCTCAATCAGAATCTTAATGGCCGGTGTGGCTTACCCCGGAATATCATGAATGGATATTCAAATATATGACACTATGCTTGATACCACAGGAAGAGGAGGACAGGTACCGACCTGTTGGATCTTTCCGGCGATCAATCCGAATTTCGAACTCTCCTAATCCGTTCGAAATTGATGGTCGACGATTTTTGCATATCCGTGAGAGATATTCTCAGCGCTGCTATATATATTATAGCATAAGTGGTTTGCTGTGTTATAGGTATATATTCGTAAAACGAGTACATAATCGCCAACCTGACAAGATATGCAAGTTTATAAATGAATGCGCATCATTAAAATCGAGTGTAATTCACTTTGGCGTAATCTCTCTACCGCGCACGATGACAGCAATAAAGGATAAGAGTATAGGCTATACTCCGCGAATCGTACATGAATAATACCCATCATTTCTGCGCAGCTTCCGATATTATATACCAGTTCCAGTCTCGACACAATTAGTTATCGCCAAGAGAGGAGATACACCCATTAATAAGAAAAAAAAATCCCTTAATACCGCAACAACTAATCTCCTGCAGGCATATACAAAAAATAAACGACAATCACCTCCATTCAGTCTCTAATCAAGAGCCAACAATACAAAAGGCACACGAGAAGAGGAAGAGGAAGAAGAAAGGAAAAAAGAGTCTCACCTCTCGCTCGGCCTGCAGCTGATCCTCGTGGCCCATAAAGTTGGGCATAGCGGTAAGGTTGTATCTGAGACCTCGACAGAACGAGACGTTGAGTCGTTCACATTTGGCGCTCGAGCCCTGATGATTGATACCCCAGGACTCTGCAGTACCAGTCAACAGACTGATGAGGACCAGGACGAACCGCAGCAGCAGGAACATCTTCGATGTTGACATCCTCACACACGATGCTGTACCAGCTATAGTTCACAGTGATAATGACGATGTTAACTGGATCATCGCGATCGTTCTATGTACCACCACGTGATGTGTGTCAGTCAGATCGAGATTTTCAGAGAAGACACTGCACTCGTATGGTCTGTGTTATATTATTGCTTTAGCTGCTACCACTTGTTCTTTGATACGATAATTCACTTCACTTTTACATAATAATACTCCATCCAATAATATACATATCCAATAACCCCGCGGAGTAGCCGAATAAAAGAACCATCAGAAGAATCGTTAAAAAATTGCAGAGTTGTTAAAATACAACCGCGCTCAAAAGATCGAGGAAGCGGCGGCTGAGCGGCCGCGAAGCAGCACACGGCTCGGCAGTCGGCAAGGTACTGAACTCAACTCGGCTCTCGGCGGCGTGCTCGGCTCCGTTTTGTATTTTCAATGCTCAAGCGCGGCCGCAGGGTGAGGGAAGACCGGTGCGCGCTCTTTCTCTCTCTCTCTCTTCTCTTTTACTCGCCGGTTCTTCTTCGACAATGCGACGAGGAAAGGAAGGGAGGGCGACTGGTTCGGCGAAGGATGATGATGATGATGATGATGATGAAGAGAGAGGAGAAGAGGATGAGCCGAGAGGTGAAGGAAACGTGGATTTTGATTGAGGTTTGTTTATGCGATTTTGATTTGGATTTAGGTTCATTAGGCCCGATGCTGCTGTGAGAATGAGGTTTGTTATTGAGGTGAGTGATTTTTTTCAGGAGGAAGTTGCTGGTTAACTGTTTTGGCGGGATTGCTATTAGAGATAATTAGATTGTTTTTTTTTTCTTTTTTAATTCTCTTACTCTACTGAAGAATGGTATATTCATTTGTTTTTTGTTTCAGTTTAAAGAACCTATAAGATAAATAATCGAGCTCCACATCACTCTCAGAGACCTCGAGATTTAGTAACGCACAAATTCCAATCGCTCAAGAAATCACGAAAATCCAAAAGAAGGAGTATAGGTACACAGAGAGAAAGAAAGAATTAGACGAAGAAGCAAAGGCAAAAACGTTAGCTCTCCGCGACCACTCCGAGATATTCCCGGCGCATAACACACACAGACTCCGGCCGGATTTTTTCTCTCCTATATACGTATATATAGTATAGTCCTTTATTGGCCCCCTTTCCTTCCTACACTCCGGCCAGCGCTTTTTTTTGTATACATATATATACTATTATGGTCTCGCGCGCTTTGGAGGACCTATTATTTTCAAAGACCGACGGAAGAATTTCGTCTCGGTCTGCTCTCGCACACCTTTGCGCTTATGGGATAATAATTGGCGGCCCCGAGGGGGAGCCCGATGTAAATCGCGTATCTTGATTTCGAAATTGCGTGACGGTTGTCGATCAAGAGCTGCGAGCCTCTTGTAGAAGAGTTTAGAGATGCAAAGAGAGAGAGAGAGAGAGGCTTTAACGGACCTCTGACGACGCGGTTTTGTATTATAATATGTACGAGGGGGTAATGAAGAGGAGGAAGGTGAAAGCGAATTTATTCGGTGTGAAAGTTGGTATATTATTGATTATCGGAGCTGATAAAGCTCGGACGAGATTTTTTTTGTGTATTTATAGTTACTGCAAGAAAAATTTATCGCTCTCGTTTTGAGATGATTCTATATAACACTAACCAAACGCGATAAAAACTAAACCAGCGCAAACCTGTAAACGTTACATAAAGCATACCTCTTCAAAAAAAGCTCAATTAATTTTCAATTTTTCAACCGCGCACTCGCCTTATTACGAAATGAACTTTCGCAAAACTTGAATTCACCTAATTAAATCCAATGCGCGAGCGCGCGACCGGCGAGTGTATATATATAAATTCCTTCGATATTTACCATATAAGTGTCCGTATAGCGCATACGGGAATCCGACTTTCTACGCGCAAAATATATATATATAAACCAACTGCAGCAGCAGCATCAGTATAGCGCCGACTTTATAAGTCACAAAAGAGCGGGCAGGTCAGTAATTTCCCATACTCGAATAATGGCATGTCCCTGTATCGCTAATGTATTTATAAGGAGATACATGTATATGATTTCGCAATGATAGTCGTCGCTCAGAAAAATACGCGAAGACGTTAAACTTTAGTCACAATGAGATAGAGAGAGAGAGAGAGAGAGAGAGAGAGAGAGAGAGAGTGTCTCTATATACAGTATTAGATATAGGTTTTGCGCTCTTGCAAGTGCGCCGACAAAGCAGCTGCGCCGATATTATGCCTGTAATGGGTGATGACTGTGAATACCTCGTATATGGTGATCAATGTAATCGATCGGTCGCTATGGGAACGATCGTGCGGCGAATCAATATTGATTTATCTTTCAGCGTACGATGTGCATACCTAACGCACCGAATATTTTAACGAGGTACATAATATTCTCTATTTAAAAATCTCCAAAAAATCAGAAACCACCGCGTGTTTACCATATCCGATACGAAGCGCAAATCTATATACGCACGAGAGCATCAGCGCGCTTACATTAGCCAGAAGCGAAATTAATATAGAACAGCGTAAATCACTCGAGAGTTTACCGTTTCAGCGAGTACGCACACACGTATAATAGGTGCGGGCGGTCTTCGAAAATTTGTCTGATTACCCATCTGGTGCACACGGGAAGGGGGTATAAGGGAGATCGGGTTGCGTTTTGTGTGCGCAGGCCTTTTGTATACACGCGAAATTCATTATAATACTACGAGAGAGAAAGAGTTAGAGAGCCTCACAATGCTGCTACATACTCTCTCGGAATGAATAATAATGGATCGCCGAAAGTGGGTTCTAATAAATCCCCATTATTCCGTGTTCATATGCGCGTTATATATACCTATGACCTCGCTTAGCAGACTTTTTTATAATTTTTTTTTTTTCGGGCACTCGATGGACGCCGGCTACTCTCTCCCTCCTTTCTTCTTTGCTATTCGTTACGCTCTCTCGAACCGCGACGGTTTTTGTGAGAGGGTATACTATATATATACTGCAGTCCCCCTGGATCAGTTGCGGCTGGCTCTTCGGGGAACTTTTGTGTACGAAGGGGATGAGGACGAGAGTTTTATAGTCACGTGTGTATATATATAGTGTCTCTGACTATAGGGCAGGTACACACTATTGAGCTCTTCGTTGATGGGAAATGGATTTGCGCCAGGCGGTTCGCATTTTTTTGAAGTTCGGATTTGCGGCCAGTCGGATATGAATAAGTATATATTCCTTCGGCGCGTCTATGATTGAGAGCTAAGTATGCATGAGATTAGCCTGGGAGGAGAGCTCTTGAATATTATATGAGCTACCGAAATGCTTTGTGAGTGAGAGGCTGATGGAGTGGCGTCATCGTTTCATCATATGCCTCAATTTTTGGTTTGCTTTATTTTCGACATGGAATTTTGTTGTGTCCTTTTCTAACAAATAAATGAACAACATTTTGATCAATGCATGTCCATTTTAATACACAAATAATGTATCGACAAAAAATACAATTCAATCTGTACATAAACTAAGAAAATTCGCTTCCAGTAATTTACACAAAAAATTCATGCGGACACAGCATCAATGCCCTCACTCGAAAATCGCTCTGCCCAAAAAAAGAATCCCACCATTGTTTTAATCCCCTGAAGCAAGCACCCGAAGCCTGACGATCTTCAAAAAGCGTACATCGTATCCTCCCGATTCGCAGAAAATCAAGAATCACACGACAATCAAAAAGCCGCGGGCTGTGAACTGCAGTTCGACATCTCATTCTCATCGTCCCCCTCTCTTTCCAAACACAATGCACAAAAGAGAGCTGCACCAAACGAAGAACAAGAAGAAGCAACACAGCAGCAGTATAACTTCCGAAGAAGATGCATCTCAACACTGATGCAAGGATCTTTTCGAGGAACGCGTTCGCGAGATCGCGCGAGCGAGAGAGAGAAAAAGGAGCAAACGCAGTAACGGTACAAAGCGCGTAATTAGCACTTTTACGTCCAGCAGCAGCAGCAGCGACGAAGAGAGAAAGGGAGAAGTTGGCGGGGACGGTGGGATCAAAGCGCCAAAGGGAGTCCTGCCAACCTGTCACGCCAGTTTCTCTCTCTCTCTCTTCTTTTTTTTCTATACGCGCGGAGATGAGCAGCTTTCATTATTTTTAACTACAAAGTACAAAGTGTTTTTAGTCCCCGCGAGCGAGCGACGCTCTTGATGCGCTAACAGTATTTTAGAAAAGTAATCTGCAGTATAAATATATATTATATTATCTGCGCTGGATATCTTTTCCTCGACTTTGCGGGCAGTGGAGTTATTAAATTACAAGTATTTTATGGCTTTTCGATGTTTAACGAAGCTTCCGAAAAAAAACGAGCAAATGTATTAACATTTTTTCGACTTGATTCGGGTCAACGAGCGGCCAAAATCAGTATTTTAAACAACTCGCAGCTTAATTAATGAACAAACCGAAGTTGCAGCGTTAAGAACCACCGTTAAAAAAAAAGATGCATCCACTTCCCTGCAACTTTCTTCTCTGCATATCGCTCCCCTCTTTGTCCATCAGCTTTCGACGAAAACTATACTGAGAGAGCTGGCGCACCGACATCAGAAGTGGCCGTCTCATGATGCTTATATGCATGTTGCGCAGAGGTATATCTATATAAAAACTCTCGAAACTGACGATAAACGCCGCTATATAGAAGAAAGAATCTCTGGGCGTAACAAATCCGCGGCGATTTTTCGGCAGCGCTCGCCAGGGGTGCCAGTCAATGTATAATGGAAAAGCGAAGAAAGGGACCTTCGTTTCAGCAGGTCACAAAGGCGGCTTGTGTACTACTTGATTTTCCGACGGAAGGTGCGAGCGGCTGGTCTTTCTTTTTTTTCTTTCTACAAACACAGATTTTTCTCTATGTATATACGTAGTATAGGAAAATGAAGAGAAGTGCATATATCACATATGAAGGACGTTTGATTGACTTGGATAGACTGATGACGGAATCAGAAGGTTTTTTTTTTCAAGTTTCTTCGATGTATACAAGTGCGGCGAATTTCACGCGGTGTGTGCGGGCTCATCTGATCAATGGCGTTTATTATTTCCTCGACGGCTGACTAATGTGCGGGATACGTCAGCGAGTATAGCGTGTAATTTGAAAGGGTCGCTCTCTAGGAAATATCGTAATGGGGTTTGTTAATTTCCGCGAAGCGACAGAAGTAATCTGTTATACTTATAACAAAATATACTCGCAAGAGCAAAGTTTGAGCAAAAAAAAAAGAAGTAGATTTGAATTTCAAAAGAAAACCATCATCTCCAGCGCAGCACAACCTCTTCCTCGTCGCGTCTACGATTATTATTACGAAGAGAAAAAAAAGTCCGTCTAAAGACGACGAAAGGAATAATAAGCCGCCGATAAAAATTCCCTTTCAAAATAAGCAGGAGACAATTAAATTAGCCCCATTGTTGAGAGTACCCATACAGCAAAAACACAGACGAGTGCGCAGAGAGCGGAAGAACGAGAGAAGAGAAAGAATCGGAGGGAATAAGAGCACTGGAATGGGAGATTGATCGCTCTCGAGAGTAGCCCCGCAGGTATACACAGAGCGCGCATCAAAAACTCGGCCCGCGAATTCGGAATTCGAGACGTCGCAGAAAAAGAGATGCGCGTGTATATATGCGCGTATTCTTTCTCTTCGGACGTTTCGTCGTCCTTGCGCGCACTCGTTATTTCGGCTCTGCCGCCGCCGCCGCCTCTTTTTGCGCTGGCTCAACTTTTGTTTTGTGTGTGTGTGTATCGAAAGGACTCTCGCGGCCCTTTGCAATTTCGTGATTTTCGAGTCGCTCTTTGTTTATCGTGTAATGACGAGCACCGCCGCCGCCGCGGCTCTTATATATATATATACCTATACGTATACGAGAGAGAGGATGGATTTCAGAGTTTTTGTGTGTCAAGCGAGAGAGATGCTGCTCTGCAGCTGTTTTTCTTATATAGAGAGAAGCGCAAGTTGCGCTGTAGACGGTTTATAATTGTAGGAGATTTCGCGATGTTCTGAATTCTGTGAGTTTTTGCGTGACTGAGAGACGCTCGGCTGCTGATATGGATTGTGGGAAACGACGACAATGTGGAATTGCGTGCGATAGAAGAAGGAGAAGAAAAAGCGATGATTTATACAGTATGCGGCTTTGAGAGTTTGTCCAGTAAAGTTTTTAGTTTTTAAGTATAGGTTATATATATTTTGCACTAAAATAAAATTAACTATACATTACTGCAGAAAATCCTGTATCATCCAACTAAAATCCATCTATATAACTCCACATCTTCTCAAGCAGGACCTCCATCACCGAGATCTACTCTCTCTCGCACTTGGCAATTAGTTCCGGATTCCAGCAGTCCGGTATTTCCTTTGATTCGCGTAGCTAACATCCCGAGACCTCGCACTATTATATGCACTTGCCGACACGTTCCTTCGAATCCCAAGAAGCTCCTCTTCGAGAAAAAAAAAGAAACCAAAAGAGCCTTCAAAAGCATTGTACATCATTGAGCAGCTCGAACACGTCTCTTATATACCTGCGAGAGAATTTTCCCTTTTCAGAATCATCGGCCCAACCGAGAGAGACTGAATGAAGAACATGGACCACCCTCCTGCGGATTACCAGCGGCGACTGTATACCTATACCTATATACTTTGCGCAAGGCGTGCGCTAAAGCGCTATTCTGATCCTCTTCGTCGCCTTACGTCATCGCCCCTGTAGGCCCTGACGAAGAAGCTGCAGAGAAAGAAGCTACGCTAATTTGGAAATTTGTCTGCACGCGATGGCATGAGAAAATTTAGTGGAGAGAGAATAAATCCGCGGATTTTTTCGAGATTGAGTTTATATACTTTTAGAGGATATAGTATAGAGTGCATTAACTGTCGAAGAATGTGATTTTAAATTCAGATAATTCGATAGATCTGACCCCTCTTATTTTGACTGCTTTGTTATTAATCTATGTTCTATGTAAATACAAATTTCGTAAGTAATGGTTAAGGGACCACGTCATAATTGAATGTATTTCCTTTGAATTTTACACTTATTTGATTTGATAAGGATTTAGAGGTATCTATTATATACAAAGAGCGCAAGTATCAACGTTATTACATCAAAATCATCTTTCGAGAAAGAACCCCGCAAAGCATCCCGAGCAAAGTAAATCATACTTACACACAACCGCAAAAAAAGCACACATAATAACGGCTGCACGCTCTTGCATCCTTCAAAAAACCATAAATCTCAAAACGCTCGCTCGCTCGCCACCATGAAATTCAAAAACAATATCCATAATCATTTTATAGTCATTTTGCCCCGCATAAGGCTCTATACTACTACTACTATACTTCCATCCCTAATAATCGCAAAACGTCGGAGCGCACAAAGTCAAAGCCTCTCTCTTGGCAAAACAAAGTATAAAAATAGTAACACGTTCTCTCTCTCAGGCTTGGCGTCACGCTAAATTATTTCCTCCAATAACAAAAAGGACATCATCATCAACGGGGGCCGCCGCCGCGCTGCTGCTGCATGAGCGCCCTGAGGATAATTCAGAATGAAAACCCAAGATTAAAGTTCTGCCTTTCGTTTTTTGCCTCGGACTAAACGCTGCCGCCGCCGTTGCTGCGAACACCTTCAGAGAGAGAGGAAGATCAGAGAGGCGCAGCTGCGCGAAGATGATCGGGCGCAATTGTAGGGACGGTGGGTGGTTATACTGCAGAGTGCCATGGGCGTATATATATATACCTACGAACAAAAGACAGAGGGCTTTTTGTATTTCAGTCGCTATATTCGGGTTGTGTGTATACAGTACACTCCGATAGTGTACGACACCCGTTGACTTTTTCTTTTTCTTTCTTTTTTTTATTGTATCAGACTTGATTGACAATTACGTAAGCGAGCGGAGAGAATTCGCCTTAATTGTATAATAATGATTCCTCACGTCAATAGAACCGGTAAAGTAATAAAGCAATTACGCGGCCGGTATAATTTCACGCAAAAGGAAAGCGAAGAATAAAAAGAGAGCGAAATTATAATGTAATAATCGGCCGGATTCTCATAAACGATTCGTCAGAAAATTATTAAATTTCTCGAGCTCTACCTCGAGGCAATACGTCAAGATGTGCACGTATATGCTGCAGCCGTGTATGACGCAGCCAATGAGAAAAGCAAGAGAAAAGAGCGAGAGACGTTATAAAGGAACGTCTACTGATATGCGATTGAAATGTAGCAACGCCATCGGCGCATTGTGTTGCAGGTATACTGCACCGATGCTTTAAACGATGGGATCTAATATTTTGCGTATTTATTATTCCATTGCGTGATATCGTGGAATTGAATCTCTCGGGGCGAGTCGAACAATTGAAACAATTCAGAATTTAATTGTGATTGCGAGGTACGAATGTATACACTGAGGTAAAAATAAATGATACAGTTATTATTGTTGGTAATGTAACTTCCCTGCAGATATAGCGAGAGAAGGTGATGGGATGTATTAACTTAATTGTGCAATCATATATAATAGCGTCGGACTAATTGAAGTGAATGCATTTTGTCATTTTAGCGTTTTAACATAAAATGTCCCATTAGATAAGTCCCAACGATTGCAATGTTTAATATACACGCATATCAGAGGAATGTCATCGCGGAAACGAATCAAATGCTGCATATAAATGTGTAGATGATATAATTTTATCTTCCACAAATGAATATATGCAGCGAGAGGCGGCATCACGAACCATAATAGCATAAACGTCGTTCAAAAAGCAGCAAAAACCCATTCAAATTTCGTCGCAAATGAGACACTATACCTCAGCGAGAAAGAGATAGTCCTCTGATAGCTTCTCTCCGCGCATATCCTTCTCGCACTCGCATTACGTCTAATTGCAGTCTTAAAATCAAGTGCCAATCATAGCTTCACTCGGACGTGCATCAGCGCAACGGAGAGAGAGAGAAGGTGCATTAGAGCGCGGCTCGAAAAATGACGAGCAAGAGAGCATCAGCAGCAGAAGCAACGCTAGAAGGAAGAAAAGGATCTACGCGAGAAGCCGAAGAAGAAGAAGAAGAAGAAGGTTATGCGAAGGAAGGGAATAAGAGAAAAGCGAGCGCCGGGGCGGCGAGTAGCGGCTCATCAAAGGGGATTGTAATTAGCCGCGCATGTGCCGCTCCCCGACGCCGTCATGCCAGACCGAACTGCTGCTGCTGCTGCTGCAGTCGGGTTCTATATACACACACACACATATACACAGCAGCAATCTTTATATATATACAAGTAAAAACGAAGCGACCAGTAGAAACGCCGTGTGAGCTTTTTGCTCGGTGAAGGTTTTTACGAGAGCGAAAAAGAGCTTTCGCGACGACGGCTGTCGCCGAGGAATTTCGCGATTTCGCCGCTCTCGCGCGACTGATGGGAAAAGGAGAAGACACGCCGCGTGATCTGTGACGAGAGGCGACGCATATATACGACCCTGCGGAGAGTTTTTGTTGGATTGGAATGGACGCAGGCTCTCTCTCTCTCTCTCTCTCTCTCTCGGTGAAATCAAGGAGAAGTGGAGGCCTGATGCGTGAAAAATTCGCAATGATGGTCGCGCGCGCGGTTGAATAGCTGCGGAGGTTTGTTATTGAGATAGATGGTTTTCCGTTAAATTTATAATTAAATTGATGAGATTATCTTCGAATGGGATCTCTCGTTAAAAATAATTAAATGTATAGCTTCATCGAGTACTAAGATACACCGAATTCCAGAGCGAACAAAATTTAATTCGATATATTAAATAAATTTGAATTTCCAATTACGAAATCAATTTACATCCCGTACAGCTCTTCTTCTTCTTCTTCCTCGCGCGTGCGAATAACACAGCGGCAGCATATTAGTAGGGAGGAGAAAAAAGCTGCGTATTATATGCGTGCGTGATTTTTAATTAAACCATCTATTTTTAGCGAATTGATATTATTCTCTTTCACAAGAAGCTATGTAAAAAGAGTGAAATTCGCGCGCCTCTTTTTTATTATTATGCAAGCGCGAGCCTTCCGGCGATACATCATACGTTTTATCGTTAATCTATCACGAGAGAGCTCTGAAAACACCTTTATCGAAATTATCCGGACGTTGCGGGTATGTAGGTATATATTGAGCCATAAACCGCTGTGCATATGAACAAAGCCTTGCACTATCACGATAATTACTATACACGTACTCGCCCGCAAAAATTTAATTTGCAAAGCAAAGCGTAGAGCTTTAGTCATAAAAAAAAAAGAAAATCAAGAAGCTCTCAGCCGAAAAATATTCATTACGTTTTCGTATACATAATATTAATCGAGGAAGTTGCCGCCGGCCAAAAAAGCCGGGGGCAGGTGCTGTGCTCGCGAGAGCCTCTCTCTCTCCATTAAATTCGAATATTCGACACGCGGGATAAAAAGCCCCGCGCGTGTATAAAGCCGCGGAACGAACGCTGCTGCCGCCGCCGCCGCTGCAATTCATTAAAAGTGCCGTGGGCACAGGAAAAGGAACACGATATTGCCGCGGCCTTTCTCTCTCTCATACGCGTCTATCCGATGCTTCGCGCGCGGACGTGTATAATACTTCGGGGGGCGCGCATTAAATCCACGTTATTACGGGTTATTACGAAGTAATGAGTGAGAGAGAGAGAGGATTCCCTTCCAACGTTTACGCGCTGGCTTTTTCTTCGTGTGTGTGTGTATATATATACCTTTTGCCGCCGAGATCTCTCTCGCCTTCGATGCTCTCGATATATATTCGCGTGTATATACATACGCGAGATGTGTATGTGTGCGGAGAGCATGTCGTGTGTATATATTGTGAGATATCGGTTTTTGCACGCGTGCAGGGTTATGTTCGCCGAGGACCACCGTGTTAATGTTGTATGACCTCGGCTCGGTAGGTATTATAATGATGAGTAAGTGGTAGAGCGCGTCTGAATAATGGTTTAATTATATTACGAGGATTCTTATATGTATATAAGAAATAATGCTTCGATTGTGTTCTGTATGTACGTGTATAAATTGTAATTAAACGGCGATACGTGACGGCTGATTTTATTGCTGTGTGTACGCGCGGTATAATTAAATCGGAGTCCTATAATCATTTATCTAATATATACTTTTATAGAGCTTGATGCCTTTTTCGTAGTTTTGCGAGATCCCGAGGGAAACACGGAATGCGACTTACGCATTCCTCTCAATATAGGTATAGATTATTTACGAGAAGCCATCATCTACTGCTCAATGACAGAGTGAATCTATTACACTATATGGATCGATCGCAACGAACTTTTTGGCATCTAGCAATATTATAGTGCATTCTTTACAAAATTCATCCAACACCGCATCGCTATATAATACAGTATTCTCCTAAAAGCGCATCCTATCCGATCCGCGCATTAAACCGCTATGCATAAAATAAATTTCATTAGACACTATTATACGCGCCTGAGAATCATCCTCCTCCGCATTCTCTATAGCCTCATGCGCTGCATATATACTGCACTGCACGAATCGAAATCGCTCTCGCGTGCCCGCAGAGATATATACCTCTTTCTCTCTTATACAACAGGTATACATATATATACACACATATACAACATGCAGTATACACACGGAGTACCTCGCGCGCGCGCGCATCCATAATAAAGGGCCGCGCGCGCGCGAGCAATATTTTCTCTCTCGCTGCAATCTCGGCTCTGCAGCACAGGCTTTTATTGCCGCGCGGTGCGGCGTGTAATGACGGGTCTCTGCAGCGCCGGACGATGGTGTGACCCTACAGGGCTTTTACGCTCATGCGGCTACTCTTTTTCTTCCTTTTTTTTCTTCTTTTTGCTTCGCTGCAGCGATCTCTTACTCGCGAGCGCTTTATTGCCTGCATTGTCTCTCTCTCTCTCTCTCGTTCTTTCTGTAGGTGTGTCTCTGCATTAGGGTGGAAATGAAGGAGAATATGCAGGGGGATATATACGTTTTTTTTCGGGGGATGAGAGAATTGTTTATTGCGAGAAGGGACACATTGATTGTTTTGAGAGGTATTGTATTGTATTAATGAAGAGGCACTGCGGGTTAATATCATAATCCGCGCTTTTAATTTCGGTTATATGCTTCGGTCAACCATTGCCTTGTGGGTATAATAAGATAGGTATATACACAATTTTTTATACATACTAATACAAAAACCTGCAGTAGCACGCGCCAACTTTTCTCTCTCGTCGCTTCATATACGTCCGAGCAACTGTGACATTTCACACTAGACGAAAAAAAATAAACAGCTGCAGATACAGAGAACGACGGGATTCTTTTTGGAAAGTCAATCGACAACTATTTGTCAATTACCCAGGGATGTGCTAATTGACAAGAAGCGCAATTAAATCCCGTCGCACGCATCTCGTCGCGCCACATTCCAGCTCTCTCTTACAGCACACGTGCATCTGCGAGTACTTACCTATATATATATATATATACATACAAGACTCGCGGATCTACATAAAGGAAAGGCTTTACTCAATTTCAGCGCTAAATAAGAGTAACCGCGCCGAGGGGAGTCTCTCGTCCTTTGAGGGTGATACCGCTTTTTCCCTCTATATATACATACGGCGTGTAGTGTCGTTTGTAGACTTTTCAACGATTCCGCTTTTTTTCGTCTCTTCGAAGTAATAGGGAGCAATGTTTGTTATGCTACACATATAAACCGATTTACGCGCCGATCGTGACTTTTTACACGCGCCGATTTTTTAAAAAAAAGGTGTATGTACACGCGCGCAATGGGTGGTCCTCAAGAATTACATCACGAGCGCGCGCAGGAGGTGAACGTTGTATAAATATAGGCAGAAAAATAATAAAACGAAAGAAAAAGACGTTGGAAAGGAAGCCGCGAAAAATTAACGTATTAATTAAGAGAAGAGCAGTAAAACACTAATATGCATCAGAGCCGCGCGCGCGCGCGCACTGGCCGTATAATCTTCCATTATTAGCCAATTTCCCCGAGCGCGCCATAATTCAATCCGCCGACAAATGCTCGTCCCCCGCTCGCAAACACAATCATCCTAAAGCGTCATCCCCCCGGCCGTAAATAATAACTCTCCTGCAACGCAAGAAGAAGAAGAATATACACGTACACACACAAGCCGATCGAGCGGCGATTCGTCTCGACCGCGCTGCCATTATATATATCTATATATATTATATATATACTATACATATATTGCACCTCGCGGCCAGACTCTCTCGTCGTCGCGGCTGACCTTCTCAAGCCGTGAAGGGGAGATTCGGTCCGCCTGTCGCGCCACCCTTTCTCGTGCGGACCATTTCATAACGTAATGATCCAAGAGCGAGAGAGAACCGCGTGCATATACACAGCAGACGACGCTCGTAAAAACCCGCGGTTGTGAATTTTGAGACCGGGTCGCGCGGTAGCGCTTTGAGTTTTTATTTTCTTTTGGGTAATAGTCGGCTGGAACACTGGAAATGTCGAAAAGAATTGTGTTTGTGTGCTGGGTTTATTTAGGATCGGTAATATGGCTGTGTGCTGTAAAGATATGATATAATAATACACGTTGGGATTTTAGTGGTATATGACGCAGCGGTGAATCGTTTTATTGCCAGTCGTATACGCGCAGTTTTGAGAAGTGAAAAATTGAATCTTTTTTTTTCTCAGAAACTTGTAATACTCTGTGTTTGAAAGCTGTATATCTACGTGGCAGTTCGATAAAGAAATTATTATTCGTAAAAGGCAATCGCAAGTAGCTAACAGGCGCAACGATCGGCTTTGATCTGGCAAATACGAGCTTAGCGTTTCAACGATGAAATTAAGCGCGGAATTCGCTGATAATTAGACGCTATACTTTCGCAATGCTCATTAAGATATTATCCAATAACTCGTTTGCAATAAAACCGTCGATTTTTCCCGGCAAACTTTTGCGCGTCTCTTCATCGAATTCAAACTATAACCGTATACAATCTATACAATACGACATTGTGAAATTCATAAATAATAAATTCAATAAAACACAGAGACCACGGGAAAAAAGCTATCAATCTCGTCGGAGCCTACGACAAGTCATCTCATTTTTTTTTCCTCCCAAACCCCAAAGCGAAACTAATTAGCAAAAAACAAACCCACGCGTATTGTTCGCGAAGTCTCTCCGGTTCTACGGTACGTTATGCAAATGATACGCTCTCCTTTTCTTTATGCGCAGCCCTTTCTTCGCGCGGCTTTTATTTTCTCTCATTTCCTTTTTATTGCGCCTCGATCGTCTTATTTCGCCAGCTCTTTTTCCTTATTCTTTTTTTTCTTTTTTCATCTCTCGCTATAGGTATTATACCTACGTTGTCTTCGCGCTTTATTTCAGACTAGCGTTTTAATTTGGCTCCGGCACTTTCGCGATGAGCAGTGTCTTTTGTTTCAAATTTTCGTTGCAAACAATAAAAAAAGAAAGTATAGAAGGTAAAGTTTGTTGCACCTGCGAAAACGCCGGTTGGCTTCGCCGAGTCAGAGTTAGAGGCCGGATATAATACTATATATACACTTCGCCCCGCATGATACATGGAATTGAGGAGTATAGCTTGGAATTATGCATTCATGAAATGTATCGCTCAGTGCCGATCTTGAAGTCTGCATTTGAATGACTAATTGATCGGTGCGGAGGATCGCAAAGCACTTTATAACTGAAAATATTTTATACTTATATTTCTATATACATAGTTTGAAGTATATTAGTCAAGCATTTTATGGTATTTTTATTCGAGCAATTCTAAATTCCTATACGTTATATTGCGGAAAGTAGTATAAACACGCAAGTGTGATTATTCCATTACGACTTGACAGGATCGCGCTAAAACCCATCGAGTGTAGGTATTTTTATGCTTTTATTGCCCCCGACACACAGAACTGTCGGAATTTACACGTTACGACACTGTCTTCTATTAGGAGAAAAAGAAAGAATTTGATCGTAAACTCTCCCAAAGTTTCTATGAAAATCATCGGAATGACTCGGCTTTTTAATTCACACGCAAAACTAAGATCGCCTGATTGCCCTCCTCCATTTCTTTGTCCAAAAATTACCACTTCCTCAAAAACAGCGTATCTCCGATCTCTCGCACACTATGGTTATATTACATGATGGGAAATAGCACATCATCAGAGCGTCGACATAATATCCCCCCAAAACGGGCTAGACAAAGCCTTAGCGTGCAAACAAAAAGAAATTTCGTCAAAAAATTTCACGATCCCGCCTCCTTCGCGCGCGCGCGCGGGAATCGACAGGTGTGAGCGAGCGCGGCGAAGATCAAAGGCCCGCCGTCGCTAATAACCTCGCGCGCACGCGCTTATTACGCGGCGGGCCCCAAAATTCGGAAGTGCCGCGATGCCGCGCATTATCTATGTGTGTATACGTATAATTGCGTGCGTGTAGCTATATACATACACGTGGGGTAGGTATAGATATATATAAACAGGGAGGAGAGGTGAAATATAGCGCGTGATGGCTCCGAGGGCAAATTACGGATAATGTGCCGCCCGGCACTGAAAATTATACTCGGAGGTGTATACATGTATATATAAAGGTATATAGGCGTGTACCGACAGGGAGAAGATGCGGTGAGCTCTATTGTATTAAGATCATTCAATTTTGCTCGTGGCTGATGCTATATTATGCGCTTTGTGCGGTACGACGTTTTTCGAGGGGCTATTGTTTTTTCTTATGCAGTGTATATATGCGCTTTCAATGTATTCGTTAGGTTTTAGGTTATGTTTGTGGGGGTTATGATGAATTATTATAAACAGTGATGGTGAGTAATATGTATATAACTTACGGGGCGGCGAAGTTTTGGCGTTGATGAAATCCGGAAAAAACTTCTCCGCGACTGCAACTCGTTCCTTCATTGCTGCTTATATTTAATTCTTCTTTCTCGTAAATCTAAACACGAATATTCAACGTTGTATGCTGGAAGTCACGAGAAATTACTAGTTTTAATAGAGTTTTTACACAATGTTTTGGAAGCGATTACCCGATAAAAAACTTTGCAGTGAGGACAGAACAAGAGACGATCGGCGATCGCGGAATAAATGAAGATGAGGCGCCATCTGTAGGCTCTCGCTGAAACTTGAAAATTGAATCAGCTGTTGCGCTGTTATACCGGTCAGCTATTACGGAACTTTATTTACGAAATACAGATTTCATTCATGTTTTTGAAAACAACTGAGTCTTGAGTTGCACTTACTAAGAAAAAATACGAATGTAAACAATCGTTTTGTGATGTTTCTTAGTTTTAAAATAGTCCGAATTACAGCATGCAGTGTACTTATTGTTATATTAATAGTTATAAAGTGAAATGATTTGTTGAGCAAACATTTAAAATGAGTGAACAACTAATTCGGCGAGTTAAAAACTCGCTAAACGCGCAATGTTATTCGATGAATGATTCATGGTTATCAGACTGCATTGAGTACTATTTGCAAGATCACGAAAATGTAGGTTAAGTTTTTTTGTTGAGCATTATTAAGAACAATTACCGTTTGTTAGAAATAAAAATCATCGTTTTTCAACTTTTTTTTGTAGCCAACGCAGGAGGAAATCATAACGTTTGTTATCAATCAGTGGCTACTCTGCGATTTGAGAGAAATCAACAATGAAAATGGATGTTTGCCGAGAAATCTTGCAAATCAAAAATGCACGACACTTTCTGGAAAATACATCCTTCAAGTTTGTATTATATATACTGTTATCAATGTTTTGCAATTTATAAATTATTTATTTCCATAAAATTATTTTGCTTAGATGGACAAACTGTACGACATATCCCAGTCAAAGTACAAACAGCTTGAGAAAATAAGAAATGTTTCCTCAGAGAATGTTGACGCTACAGAGAATGAAAACAAGCAAGACGATAAAATGCAAAATTGGGAACCAAAATCAAAAAGAATGCTGCAACTATTTTTAACAGATGGCATTCAAGACGTTCTAGCTATTGAATACAAACCCATCAGGTTTCTGAAAGTAAGATTGTTCATCAAAGCTACAAAATTCATTATATAGTTTCAGTAGACGAATTATTTTAAAAATATTTTCTGTTTTAGGATGGTTTATTTCCTGGATTTAAATTGTTGATAAAAGGACCAGTTATATGTAGGAGAGGAGTAATATTGTTAGAAGAAACTAATATTTCAGAAGTTGGAGGAGAAGTTGACAGCTTGTTAATTGTAAATGCAGTAGAAAATGTTTTTGCTAGAGCCCTGTAAGTTTTGTCATAAATTATGTTTGAGTTTGTACTTTTTACACTGATATAAATTGCTGTATATATACATGTTGATTTGCAGAAATTTAGAAGAAAATCCAGATCCGTACAATGACAACAACAAACAAACACAAAATACTCAAAGTACTCAGAGGAAAACTCAAATAGATGATGAATTTGATATAAATACAGATGTCATTGATCAAATAGATAAACAGGTTCAACAGCAAAATTCCATTGGTACAAAATCTTCAGCTACATCTGTCACTAGAAATCAACAGAGACAAACCTATGAATCTAGCAGTAGCGCTAATAATCGACAAGCTAAAAACTATAGTCTCAATAATCAAAATCAAAATTATGGTACAAAAGGTCAATGTAATAGTCAAAGTACATCTGCTAGTCATACAAGTAAAACACAAAAACAGAGTTCTAATTATAATGAACAAAGCAAGGGGAATACCTTTGATGACGATGATGATTTCTTTTTGGATATGGTTGATGAGAAGGCGTTGGAGAATTTACCTTCATCAAAACCTACACTTACAATACAACACAAATCTGTAACCAGTAACCAGTCTAGTTCATCACGAGTAATTCAAAACCAAAATGTTGATGACTTTCCAATGGAAGATGAGATGTATGACTTGGCTGAAGCAGAGTCACCATATTTTAGTGCAACAAAAGTACAAAGTGCGCTAAGTAAAATAACGTCAGTCAGCAAATCTACTTGCACCAGTTCAGTAAAAAATAATCAGGAAAATAGTAGAAATGAAAAATCAAAACAACCAAATCTTGCAACAAAGTATGAATGGAAAGATACTCACTCCAGTATCTCAAAACATTCGGACACAGCATCAAAATATAATTCTAGAGATAAACCTGCTAGTATGTCAAGTTACAAAACCTCAATAAACAAACAACCATCCCCTCCTAAACAAAAAATTGAGTCACTTCCATCTGTAAGTCATGTCTCTGAATTTCCGGATGATGATTTTGATATGAGTGACTTTGATTTACAGACAGATGATTTAAAAGATTATTTTAGAAAAGATAATGAAAGCGAAATAAAAGGTGTAAAAACTAGTCAGACATCAAATAAATTATCAAATTCAAAAACTAGTGAAAAAGTGGAAAATTCAGTTGATACAATTATCAAAAGTAAGGTTGATCCAGTAAGAGAATATCAAGCCGAGTTTGATACAGAAATGGATATAGATGATATCCTGTTTTCGAACCAACAAACTGAAAGTTCTAGATTCCAGAAAACTAATGAAACTTCAACAAAAAAGTATGATAAGAAAGTAGAAGGTATTTCTTCTCCGGAATTCTCTGGAGTTAAAAGATTAGCAGTAAGTTTATTTATCTTAAACATTCAATATTATTTTCAAAAGAATATGTATTAAACTATATATTAATTTGTTATAATAGAGTAAAATGTCACCCATAATAGAGGGTCCACAAAAAATGCGATGTTTACAAAGTACTCCAAAAGATAAATCTAGTAATAGGAAAATTACTGACTTTTTAAAGAAACCATCAAGATCACAAAGTCAGGAGAGTAAATCATCAACGCCAAAGAGTCAAGAAAACAAAACAACATCAAAGAGTCAAGAAAGTAATTCAATAACATTACTAAGTGAAGATACAACTCGAATTTGTGAATTTATAAGAGATGTATTAAAAGAATCTCTGAATGGGGAAAAAATTCATACAGTAGTAAGGGGAAAAGTTGTTAATATTGTAAAATTAAATTTATTGAAAAATGAAAAAGGAAACTACTTTCATCTAGAAGGTACTATTACAGATGATACTGGAAATTTAGATGTTGTTTTTTCTTCAGAGGTATAATATGACTAACATCAAACTATATTTATCATCCTAATACAATAACTGTATCTTAAAAAACGGTTGCAGGTGTTAGAGGAAATAATTGGATATAGTCCCCAAGTATTTGTTCAAAAAAGAAAAAAGAGTAAATCCAATCCTGCTATAAAAGATGAGATGAGAGAAGTAATATGTTTTTAAATTTTACAGTTATTTACTATTATATATATATTTACTTTGAGAAATTAGTCTATATTTTTTCATACTTTTTTCAGGATTTAAAAAAAGCTCAAGAAACTTTGAAAGTTTTAGATGTATTTATGGAAATCAAATATAAAATAAATGAAAGGGCAGTTATAGTAAAAATAATGAAATTATCTAAGGACGAACGAAAGTACTTAGATTTAAGATTACACTTATCTGAAGCTTAGTAGTATTTAATGTCGATTTTAAGGAAGATTTTAATGTTATGTATGCGTTTAAAATAATTTTTATATTTTTATAATAAAAGTTATCTTTCAAACAAATGTCGTTTCTTTTATGTTCTGTTTGTACGTCTCCTCAAGGAGGAATTGAAACGGTGCTCTTCTCTGTAGGGAAGGGTGTCGGTCTCGGACAGGTATGGGTCTTAAAATGAGGAAAGAAAATTTAGCGAAATAGCGTCGGGATTTTCCCCAGTGGCACAATTCTCTTGTGTACAGTGTTGCAGACATTAACTTCATATCTTTTTTTGGTTCACAAATTTAAAACCTGGCGCTATAAAATGGCTACTATAAAATTAGAGGGCGCTGAGGTCGACAAAAACCGCCATTAATATGGCGGCGGTCATGTTTACGTTTGTCTATAGTTTAAACTTCATTCCAGCAAATAATAACGAAGATTCACCTCGAGAAACAATTATTTTTTACAATGGGTACGTTTTGCTAATCATTACAGTCGAAGTATTTCGCGTCAATCACAAATGTATAAGGTTATCGTTTATTATAGCTGAAGAAACGGACGATTTGGAGCAGCAGTGCGAGGACGCAGTATTCCAAATCTGTTGCACACGAGAACGTTACTCTGTCCGTTGTGTCAATCAGCTGGAGAAGTATTTAGACCTCAAGACGAAAATAAATGTAAATTTCTTTAAATCAATTATTTTGTGAGTAATGTTAATATTTTCAAGTAAACTCAAAAAATTATTCTCATTTTTAGACTGCTCCCGTGCAAAAACCATCTGTTCCGGATTTCAAGACGCCAATCTCGACGGAAGATCAGCAAGAGCTTTTTAATAAATTTACGAAGTCGAATGACGACAAGGTTCACCAATCAAATTTGAAAAGTGATATGCGAATCATTTCAAACAGATTGAAAGAATTGAAGAGTATTATTCATCAGATTGAAAGATCGAGAAAGACTGAAATTCACAAATTATTAGAAGAATAACAGGGTATATTATTGTGACGAGTCTTCTTGTAAAATAGTTATTAGTAATAGGGAATTTTATTTATTGTGAGTAAGGTGGGATTATCCTAGCAACTTTGGGAGGAGATTTATGCTGTTTTTATAACAAAAAATAAGACGATGTGTATTTAACTGAATTGTTGTTTATTTAAATATCATTCAACGTTCATAAAATTACAAGCACATTGTGTTGTACATATGAAATGCATAGTGGTCATTTACACTGTAATAAATGTGCATCTACATGGAAAAGCTACCTTAATGGAAGATCAAAATGTTCTGAGACATATTAATAATTACATCACTTACTATCAAAATTAAACTTTTAAATCTCATTAATAAAAATTACAAACGTCGCTAACAAAAAAACATAAAATAAAAATGTTACGTTTTTTTTGTCGAAAACTCTTACATATCTAAATTAATATAATTTAAAAACATCAGCTAATAATTGCCTTCAATAAAATTTATTAAAAAAATTCAGACTCAAGGCTAATTTGATTTCGTATACCAAATACCTTTTCAACTTCTGTTAATTATCTATAATACAGTTAGCTTTCAATAGAACTCACTTACATTAATACAAAACGTTGAAAATTTTTTTTTTGTATGCACAACCTATTACCTACGAATGTTCTTCATATCCAACCGCTCAACCACTACTTTAACTCCATATGAAATATCGTTTATAAGTTTCCATACTTTAATTGTTACATCTTTCTTCTCAATTCCATTCTTGTTAACAGACTTAAAAAACTTTGTTGCACATGGGTCATCAGTGCTTCTTTTTCTTTTTCGCAACACAGGTTTATTTACTATATTTTCATTCAGTTGCCTACTAGAACTTTTCTCTGATGTTCTGTGAGCTCTAGTTTCTACTGAACATTCAGTTTTTGATGTATTCTCGTTACATGCGGATGACAATGTTTCGTTAGACTTGGCATGTAATTTTGAATTTGATCGCGTTAATCTGACATTATCTACTGAAGTTAAATTAGAGTTAGAGATATCGCTATTCTTTAAGCTAGTATTTTTATGTGATTTCTTATCATTTGAGGTTTCAACCACACTCGATGACTTTAACATAGTTTCTTGATTACTCGCAATGTTAGATATTTTACTACTCTTATAATTTTCCACATCACTCTCTTTGAGTTTTTCTAACGTAACTTCAACCTTAGCATCAACACTTATTTCATTAACATTTTTAACTTCAGTTATATTATTATTTTCTGTTATAATATTAGTACTAGTTTCGATTATAGGTTCAATATCTTTAATATTGATTTCATTATTACTTTTAAGAGAATCTCGGCTGCTGTCATCACTGCTCGATTTAACACTGTTATTTTGTGACTGATGTTTACTTTTTAACGCTTTCAATAATGCGGGTGGAATTTGATCATTCGTAATGATCTGGTTGGATATCACTTTTACTTTAGGTAATTTTGGTGAGTCCTTTCCCGGATTACTTCCGTTTATTGAGAGAGCACTAGAGGGTCGACTCACGGTTGAAAGCTTCGTAACTACTTCATCCACGATGACATCCTCGTTCGGTTCCATATCGTCCATAAGTAGATCCTCAAAAGCATCCATTGACGACGGAGTTTTACTCATAGCATCAAGTGCACCGTCAAAAAGCGAATGATTCACGAGTGCCTCAGGGATTATATCTTCTTCTTCTTCGTCGTCTATCCTCAATTCCATGTCATCAATTCCGTCTTCGTCGTTCAGATACATACTCGAATCTCCCAGTGCTTTTTCAATTTTTTGAAAAGTCGAATCTGATATGTCTTTATCAGGGAAAAATTGCGACCAGCAGTTGGCTGTTTCAAGAGCAGCGGTGCTCTGGCAAGCCTCTTTCTTTTCCGCAATATCTGCCTCATTGAGTTTCTCTTCTGTCTCCAAATTAACGCTGTGAGCGAGATCTATGAAGGAGACGAGCGCGTTGGGCAGGCCGTTGTGCGACTGTTCAGGAAGACTAGCAGGAGGCTCCTGCATTCGGGTGATCATCTTCTCGAGCCTTAATAAACTGGAGTTTAACAGGCAAGGATCACCTTCTTTCGTCTCGACTTTTTCGGAATTCTCGAGAACTTCGTCGACCTCGAGCTTCGTCTTTTGTTCAACAACCGTAACTGTATCCTTATCCTGTCTGATTGTGAACATCAAACCTTTCATCACCAGATCGGTGATATCGGAAGACCGTAAATTCGCGACGTCCGGCGGTGCCGACTCACTGTCTTTTGAATCCTGCATCGATCTGAGTTTGCCAGCACTTTTTCGGGAATCGTTTGAAGACTTTGTGTCGTTTTCTGCGCCGCTGTCTAAGGAAGAATCACAAGTGTTCACCGGCACTGATACGTTTGCACTGGTTGAATCGTTCTCTTTGAAGGAACACGACTTACTGTTGTTTTTCGAGTTCTGCAGCTCTCTTTCTATATCCCGTTCGATCAGGTATTGGTAAGGGAGGCTAGCCGAATCCGACTGAGAGCCGCTGCTAGACTTGCTATCCTCGTCTTCAAGAAATTGTTTGCCGTTGTCTAACCGTTGCGGTGTCGTCATCGGCATTTCGGACTTTGCTAAAGGTTCGTCCTGCCAACTACAGTCCATATCTCTCATTGCAATACTACCGTTATTACTGCTGCTGCTACTGCTGCTGCTGTGATCCACCCCTAGCTCCGCCCCCTCGATTTTCAGACTTTGTTTGGTACTGTCCGTCGGTTTGTCGCATACCTGGGGTGCTATTACAGATTCTCTGAAAAGGAAAATATATATTTAATAAACATACACGTTAAGAATTAAAGTGCATTTTATTGCAGACAATTTCAACAAAATAATAATAAATTTTGCAGCTGTAATAGTATATTAACGATACGAGTGTGCAAAATAGGTCGTTCTCGCAGGAGCGTACACTATTTTTCCACAAACCTGCGCCAAGTTCGTACGCGGGCACTGAAAGTGCCCTTTTCCCGCACGCTATTGAGCATAGGGTAATGAATTCTTTTAGCATGCGTAATGGTTTTTTTGCGTGTGGGATTGCCTGCACATTATAAAAACGTAAACAAACGATATAAAAGAATTCATTGCCGTTTGCGCATTACGCACGCCGTTTGCAAAATACTTTATATTTCTTAAAAATAAAAATTGGTTTATTATGATGTATCATTAACTACTCTTATAGTAGCATAACATATCCTTTAACGCTGTCAACTCTGATTTGACACTAACTAATTTAATCTTTGATATTACAGTGATATTACGACCATAGCGTGATTACTAAAGTGAATAAACCTAGTTATTAGGTTAATATAGTGACAAATTAATTATGCGCGTAATTGTTATAAACATGCCTACACTTTAATATAGGTATGAAATAAAAACGTACTTTTTCGTATAATTCGAAGACTCTGGACTATCTAGTGTTTTAAGACGTGAACGAGTGCGTGGCGACCAAGAAACATTCTCGTCCTTCTCATTATCGTGGCCGTTTGTTGACCCGATGCTAAGAGTAGACTCAGCTCTATTAACCTCCACCTCTTTCGGCGAATTTTCCAATAATGGCTGCACCGACGGCATTACGTTGCCGCCGTCTGCGACGCACTCTGGAGGATTAACTGAATCTGGCTTCGACGCTGTGGAGCCCATGTTTTGTTCCGTTTGCTGTAACTCCACCTCCTGATTTATGATTTTGACGGTCAGGATAAATGCGTGAGGAAATGCGCTAGCGTCTGGCCTGTCGCAAAACTTCATCACCGCGAACATCTTATCCTGGCGCGTCCAAGAAGCATGATCTTATTATAGTTAATGCGAGTTAAGAAAATAATATTTTTGACAGAAATTTGTGTAAAAAATTGTTGAATTGAACTTCAATCATTATGATATATAATGAAAATTAAATGTTCAATCTTTTATGAAATATTAAGGCCTACTTTCATATGAAATGCAATTTATGGAAGCAAACGGTATATTTTTCTACAACTTATTTTATAATGAATAAAATACTTTTAATAGTGAAGCAGTTATACTATTGGTATACCACTGTGAAAGTTATACTATTATTCATTAATAGTGTGCCTTATTGCTTCAATATTTATCATCATGTATAAAAATTCCGCTAGACTATATAAAATTATATTATATTTTTTTTTCTGAAAATTTTGATTTATATTAAAAAAGGATACTGTAGGTTACAAGAAGATTTTTAGTGCTAAAATGCTGTCCTTGTCGGGGTTGCCACTTGATGACCCTCCTTATTATTTTCATCAACTCCTTACTATAAATGAAATTTGATAAATTTCTGAAACAAATAACCTCCTTAATGTTTGCACAATATTACGTTTCGATTTCAATCAACACTTATATAATTTATTGAACTATTTTTTATAACAATACATGTTACATGTTCTGTATTATGTGTATCTAAATAAAATGTCACTATGATACCTTTCATAGAGGCATATGTTTATCAGATCTAAACCAGCTTATCTATGTACTCATGATATACAAAACATGACTGTTGTATGCATTGCATGTGCCACATCATACTGTATGTGCACAGTTCAGTTTTATAACTAGCCTTTTCTTATGCAGTGGTAATATTGTGTCAATAAATAGATACACAAAAAAATAAAATAAAATTGTTAAAGCATTTAACTGCAAAATAAAAACAAAAATTCAATTCACCTTATAGTTTTATGGAACTTGAACGTGAATTTGTAAATATTATTTTTGTGACATAACCAATAAGAGCCAGGAACAGTTAATGCTGGTTCTTTGTCCCTGTTTTCCCAATGGAGTCTGCCAAGCGAACGTACATGTATTCCAGGCATTTTCTTTCTGGCTTCAAATCACGAAACAGAGGAATCAGCCTTATACGTTCCTCTCCATTTCCAGTGAATTCCTTAACAATAAATGTCAAGTAGTACAAAACCTTTTGCTGAAAGTTAAATTGTGCATGAGCCAACGATTGAAAATATTGAAATATTAGAGCAGAATACATTTATACTAATGAAATTAAACTAGCATACCTCTGATATGACTTCATTTATAAAAACATCAGTTATCGAGTTCCAAGGTAAATATTCTTCAAGTGCACCAAAAATAGTCTTTCGATTTATAATATGGACTCCCACTGATTCAACTAGTAACAATGTATCTGAAACCATATAAGTTATATATTTTATTTTGTCAGTCATTGCATTTATTTAAATTGAATAATATATTGTAATATATAAATTTTAATTGTTAATGATTTTGCTTTTGACTATGAGAGTATAAGTCCAAGATTTGAATACATTTAACTAATTGCTGAATGCATTTGTAATTGCTGATTATGTGAAACTTAAGGTAAACGATTGTGTTGGGAGCATTGTAAACATTAAACAAGCATTTGGAATATCATTTTTAGAATAATTGTTTTAAACACTGGATTTTATTTTTTATCTACAGTGATAATTCTAAGTTTGGCCTTAAACTTACAGTTTGAGATACAGTGAGTAAACTTTTATTTTATCTCTGACAGCGATTGCATCATGGAGATAAAAGTATTCGTGGGAAAATATTTTTCAGTCCTGCCTTTTTTTAAGTACACAAATTTTTTAAAAGAAACAGAAAACAAATAGAGAAAAAGATTACAGTAATAAAAAAAAAAAGAAGTATAGCTCAATTTCAAAAGATTTAAAAGATTGATCCCATGAAAATCATATCGTGATAACCTTATATTACTGCCACACACTAGGGCAGTCTCATAATGGCACTTAATTAATAAATAAAATAGCTGCTCTGAAGGTCAGTGTAGATCTACCGCCACAAGAACGAAGAGGTGTTTAAGTTGAAAATTATTTTTTGATGAATGAAAATAAAGAAAGGCTTAAACGCTGACCATGTAAATAATTTAAAAAATGTCAATAACGTTTTCCTAACACTTTAATAACAGTAAATCGACACATACAGGAAAAAAAAAACACGCAAATCTTTTAGCTCTTCCAAAGCAACCGTTCTCTCACTTTTGTTTAAACTTATTGTGCAGAGTAGCACAGCTCTCAATGAAGCAAGAATCACAATAACCCACTCGTTAACCGGCAGAAGAAAAGCCCGTCCCCATTATACAACAGGCGAGAAAACACAAAGGTTACAGTGTATTACCTCTACTATACATATGTACAGCAGTCCGTCTTTCACGACTCATTACACCCCGTTTGACCATCAGCGCGCGACTTTCACAATAATCCGATCGCTCCGGGAAAAACAAAGCAGCATCACAGAGCATCGCACGCCTCGGAACGAAAAGAAACAAGTACAGAAGCGCGAGAGAAGCTGCATGCACAGAGAAAAAAAAGAAAACAAAAGACACTCACTTGTCCTATCGGAGAAGAGCGCGCTCTTGAAGACCGCGGCTAGCGCAAGAAGACCCAGAGCAGCGCAGACGGGCGACCTGGTGGCGGTCCAGAGAGCAAGCGCAAGACAGAGCAGTCCGAGCTCGAGGCCACTGAATCCACGCCGGCGACTCTCGTCCTTCAGAATATACTCGACCGCGCCATTGCCGGCGGCGACCTGCTGCAGCGTGATCTCGTTGCCGCAAGCTCCCCGATAACGGCGTGCCGCGAACTGCTCGGGGAGTCGGGAAGCCGTCGTCACCGCTGCCGATGACATTAGACACCGCGATGGGGGGCTGCCGTACTGGCCGACCCCCCCGGAGAGAGACTCGTGTGCTTACTTTCTCTCTCCCTCTCTATATCTCTTGTACGTATACTTAAGTACAACACACACTAGCTGTTGCTCTCGCAACCTTTTTTTTTTCTTCTGCCGTCTTCCGCTACTCTCGGGACGCCCAAACAACACGCACACCGTCGAGGCAGAGACGCCTGCAGTTCGTTGCTCCGCTCCTCCTCACATCGCGGACGGATCGGATATACCTACGCACGTATTACAGCTATATATACTGCACTGCAGAGCTCGCGACTGGTTCGCTACTACTACCGTGTGTTTTTTAACGAGAGACACTGCCAGGCTGCCTGTATACTTTTTTACGTGCACACGTGTGTGCGAGATTTTTGACGCGTCTGTGTGTGTGTGCTATGCTACGTGAGAGCGTATAGGTATTATACCTATATATCGAATAATAGTTGGAGCAGCCTGCGCTCGACTCACGTCGTCGCCTCGGTGCGTCTTCTATATGCTTCGATTTCTCTCCAGTACACTAATATATAGTAATAGTACGGAATCTTAGCGTTGCCAATCTGATTAGCACGAGATTTAGGGTCCAAGTGTGCGAAGAGTGTGCAAAGTGTGTTGCTGCGTAGGTATAAGGTACGGTGTTGGGCTGTTGGGTTGGCAGTACTAAAGCCTTTTTTTGTTTATAAATAGTTTAGATGAATTTTTCGACTGTTTCTGTTGTTGTTTCTACAATTCGAACCTATATTGTATGTATTAAAAATTTGTTTTCCTCCAAAATAATGTGTTATTGAATTAATTAATTAATTAATAACTATTTTTATGACTTTTACCGGTAATAATTAAAGAATATCAAATCAAATGAACAACTTTTCGTTAAGTTTGTGAAGGTTACTCCAAAATTCATTTCGGAGTAAAGTGTCTGTATTATCAGTATTATTTACCCAATATTTACAAAACAAAACTATACAGTCACCTTTCAAAACCAACACAAACTCACTCCAGTCCGTTGATGCGTCGATGCTGCTGACAAGCATCATAATATATACCTATATATTTAATATCTGTAGCAGAAGCTATGCGTAGAGTTATTTAATAAATAAACATAAATAGACAAACCGCGCCTGCGCAGTTCGTCTCGCAATCCCGCCAAAATTTTTCAAAGCTGCGGCGCTCGTCTCGCTGCGTGCATTGTACGGTGTAAGAATTGGCAACTGAACCAAACTGAACTGAGGATCCTTTAAGGATCCTGGTGGTGGACTTTCGAGCCCTAGGAGATGTCGTGATTTAAAAAAATAACATGGGAAATGGTGTTTAATGAGAAAAATAAAATCTTATGTATTACATTTCTCAAGTT